>JAMKCH010047882.1:0-40905 GCA_023653785.1 Ophioderma brevispina
TGGTTTATTGAGACATTCGATTGCAAGTCGGCAAAGGTCTTCCTACCAATAACCCCCCATACTGCCCTCTCCGAGGGAGCTAATAAAAAGGTGAGGGGCGCTAAATGGGTCAAAAAACGGAGTAAAAATTTTCTACTCAGGTTCAGACATATTAATGGTAATAAGTGAAATTCGTTGTAAAAATTGGTCATCTGTCTAATGGGTAAAGAAAATCGGTATCTTTGAGCATTGTTTATTCCAATCGTCTCATCGACGTCGATGTTAGTCCCTGGTGTGAACGGGCTCTGTTGGAATGTGTAGAGCTCGGTGTGCACGAGGTCACATTCTTCGGTCCACATGTTCGCCAGACCGGTTATGTGTTTATCTCGAGATTGTAGAGTGCTCAATTCATTAATATTCCTTATCGTCAATGTCCAGTTTTTTGCTTGATCGAAATTATCCATAAAACAGACTCCAAATACGCGATCTTGAATGTCCGACTATGAAAAAACACAAGAATGTGATGAATGTGCTTCTGGCTCAGGGTGAGCCCCAAAAAAATTTTACAAACAAACCATGTGTTGTACGGAGCGGAGCTAACAAGATCGAGTACAAGCACGGTATTTTGCGATGTTTTATGCAAATGACCCACCTGAGTATCGCGCCCAAAAAACGGCCGGGGTTCCCGTGGGGATTGCCCATTGCCGACGACCCGAAGTAAACAGTTAGTTGGGGACTCACTACTGGGGGCACGAGAACTTTTCACCTGGATGTTTGTTTTTATGGATTTGATGTCATAACAGATTGGCAGTCAGGTCAATAAATGCCTCATTATTCAATATTAATAATAAGCCTCCGTTTTCCATATAACAAAAATTATTAAAGCACATTGATTCATGAGCGTACTTTTAAGTTTTAATCAACACGTGGAGAGACAATTGGCTCCATTGAACCTACCATTAGAAGAGAAGGGGAGATAGATAGGCCATGGACATATGTAGGAGCTCGGCGGCCAAGGATCATACGGTCACGAAACTACAGTGGGTGAGGGTAGCTTAGGCCGGGCTAGTAGATCAACTTTGAGTGATTAGGGATCAAAGGTCATCGGGGGATAATTCAAGGTCAAAGGAGGGTTCAATGGGTAAAAACATGGTTTCGGAGATCGAGGGTTCGCACGTGCCATAACTTGGTGGGTGGGGGGCCCTTGACCGTCCGAAGACCCAAATTGTATTGGTCTGTGGTCAAATGGTCATCAGCGGGTCATTCAAGGTCAAAGGAGGTCAATGGGGTAAAACATTGGGTGTATGGCATGAAACTTGGAAGGTGGGGTTGATTGTTGATGCCGAAAAAATTTTAAAGGTACAACCAAGGGGCATTAGGGGTCATCAAGGTCAAAGGAGATGAACGGCGGTGTCTCGGAGGAACGAGAGTCACAGTGGCCTGTGAAACCTTGGTGGGTTGGGTGCCCCTTGAACGTCCGAAAACTTGATTTTGTATTGGTTTGTGGGATCAAAGGTCATCAGGGTCATTCAAGGTCAAGGAGGTTAAATGAGGTAAACGTTGGTTGTATGGAACATGAAATTTGGAGAGTGGGGTCGATTGTTGAATGCCAAAATGTTTACGGTCCTGAAAAAATAATCTGTATTAATACCGGTGGTCCGTCTGTCTGTCGTGGTCTGACTGCGTATATTTCTCGGAGCCGAGGGCAACTTGGTGGGTGGGGTGGGTAAAACTGGGGTGCCCTGACCGAAAGGAAGGACCGAGTTTAGTTTGTATTGGGTATTGGATCAAAGGTCATCGGGGGTTTTACATTTTTGAGGTCAAAAAAGGTCAAATGGACCGCTCTATTTTTTATCAGAGACGAGGTTGAAACTTGGTGGGTGGGTGCCCTTGACCGTCGATATGAGATTGTATGGTAGTGGATACTTGGAAATTTGGATGAAACTTGGAGGGTTTGGTCGGTTTTGTGCCAAAAATTTTAAAGGTCGACAAGGTCATTAGGGTGACTCAAGGTCAAATGAGGTTAAATGTTTGTTTCGCGGAGGGGAAAGAGGTCTGCACGTTCTTGAACTGCGTGGGTTGGGTGCCCCATGACGTCCGAAGACCCGATGTGTATTGGTTAGTGGATCAAAGGTAATCCAGGGGGTCATTTAAGTTCACAAATAAGGTTCAATGGGGTATAAACAATGGTGTAGGACATGAAACTGGGAGATGGGGTCGGTTTTTTCGGTTGTTGATGCCGAAAAATTTTAAGGTCAGAAAGGGCATTAGGGGTTTCAAGGTAAAGAGGTTTAAACGTTTGTTTCGGGGATAAAAGGGTTCGCATGTCTGAGTGAAACTTGGTGGGTGTTGTGGGTTTGCCCCTTGACCGTCCGAAGGACCGAGGTCGTATTGGTTAGTGCGATCAAAGGTATAAAGGTCATCAATGAGGTAAATCAAATGGGGATTTACCATTGGTGTATTGGACATGAAAAAACTTGGAGAGTGGGGTCGATCGAATTTGACGCCAAAATCTTTAAGGGCACAACAAGGTATATGGGTCATTCAGGTTGAAAACTTGGTGGGCAGGGTTTATTGTTGATGTTGCCAAAATTTGTATAAACGGTCCGACAAGGTCATCAGGGTGTCATTCAAGATCAAATGGGGGTAAACATGGTGTATGGACAGGAAAACAGACAAAAGTCTGTGGGCAGGGTTAGTGTTGATGCGAAAATGTTATTTACAGGTCACAACAAGGTCAGCAGGGGTTATTCAAGGTCAAAGGGGTCAAATGGGGGTGGTAAACTTTGATGTATGGACAGTGAAACCTTGGAGGATGGGGTCGATGTAAGGCCGAAAATTTTAAAAGCACAACAAAATGTCATTAGGGGTAATCAAGGTCAAGGCACCAACAAACTCAGGGATGACTCCAAAACTTAATACAACTATTCATTTCCCTAACCAACCCAATTGATGGGTTACTGCATCATGATGCACTCGTTTCTTAAGGACTTTCAATGCCGTCCCTTCGATCAAGACGGGAGGGGGTCGAGCTGAATGGGTTAGTGCATTAAGGCATGGAATGTGAGCACATTTGGCAATATTTGTGTACCCATCTTCCTTTAGGGTATAAAAGTTTGGTGGGGATTTGAGGGGGGCTCTTTCTTGATATTCCTGAAAGGCAACACTTCGTCCAATCAGTTTGCCAGATAACAGATGAGATGACGTAGGATGGAGTATCCATATCTCTTTGCCGCGGCTTAAACCTTTAGGCAGAAATCAAATCAAATGAGATATATATAAATATATATAATATATAATATATAAATAGAACTTAATAATGCCATAAATACATGACTGCATTCAGGGCCTAGTACACTTTCTTGCCATTTCAAAGTCTCGTGTTTTCCTAATAATGTGATATCGAAGTTCCTTTTTGCTGTAACCACAGCCGATGGCAAATCCAGTTATTGACGAGGATCAATCAGGAACAAAAAACACATACGAATGATGCAACTTTAACAATGACGGAAACTGACTGAACACTTACCCACTGTATGAGGAAAAGGGGTAGGGATGAAAAATACACTACTTTCATGTTTCCCTATTCTTGTCCGTTCTGATAGGAAATAAAGATAAGAGAGAAGCTGCATTAATAGCACAATGAATTAAAAATGGCATATAAAAAGCAGTCATCGATATCCCCGTGCCGATAGAATTCCCGGTTATGACAGGATCCAAACAGGGAACAAAAACAGGAAATGAATTTGAAGAGAATTCAACGGGAACAAAACACAACTGAATGCTGCAACTCTAACTGACGAAACTGAACTTACCGACTGTACGAAGGAAAGGGTCGGGAGCTGATATACACTACTTCAAGGTGCCCTATTTGTTGTCAATCTGCAGAAATACAGAAAGAAGGCATTATTAGCATAAGGATTAAAGGCATATAAGAAGTGTATCGTTTAGCTGGTGGGCATAGTCAACATGCCAGCCATTACATGACCTAAAGGGCGGATAGTGGATCCAATTATAGATAGAATTGAACCCCAGTGACGATGGTGTACATAAGTGCAGCTATTAAAAGGTCTACGCTCCTACAGGACTTGAGTCTGACAGTTACCAAATTCTTGTAACCATGGAAACAAACAATAGTTAACATATAGTTACAACAACTGGGTATAACTTTCTTCCTAAAAAAATGACCCAAATTAATAATATACATAACATAAAATAACTACTTTTTACCCAAGACTCAGCTACTATTCATGTGCTTAAGTCATTTCACTACAATGAAAATATTACTGGTGCACAGTGGCAGCCATTTTGAAAATGGCAGCCATATGGATTTTCAAGTGACCAAATTATTTGTGTTAATATTTTACACAAGGAAAAGTACAGATGCTGAGTTTGATCCTTGTATTATCAATGACCATCCAAAAAGTAATATTTCAATAATTTTATCTTTCAGTGGCAGCATCTTGAAAAAATGGCGCCATTGGATTTTCATTGAAATCATTTTCTGAAGACTACAAAGGGGAACCCAAACAGTTGTTAATACTAACCTTGACCTGTTTTACCATTTTATCAACCCAATAGTGATAAATATATGAAATTTGTATTAATGGCGGGCATCTTGAAAAAATGGTGGCCATCTTGCGTATTTATTGTCTAACGGATTTTGTGTAAAGTACCCATGACGAATATATGCTGCCAATTTGCGTGCTTGTATCACTAAGTGCACAATTGTTGGAGTTATCTGCTCAGCTATCTCTCCCAGTGTGTTTAGTTGGGAGGTAACAAACTCGCTGTAGAGGTATAACAACCCCCCTCAGAAACATTATTGGTGGAGTCGGGCCCAATCATTCGAAAAAGAGATGGCACTCCCCATACACTTACTTTACTATCAATTTTTTTGCAATTTTTGGGTCGCGACCTAAGGCAGGAAGCAAATAGGGATCATTTGTCCACTGTTGTGTTGTTGTTTCTGTTGTTGATGATCGTCTGTTGTTGATGTCTGTTGTGAAAAAGGGTTAACATGTGCATGTAATATCCACATACTGTGATGGATTTAAACCAAAATTGGGTCACAGGTTTGGCAACATGGCATCCCCAACTTGTTGATGAGGTCAAAGGTCACATGCAAGGTCAACGGTCATTGAGGTCAAGTTGTAAAATGGCTGAAATGTAAAATGACCTCCTATGGAAAAGTTGAGTTCCATGGAACCAAACTTGAATCATAGGGGCAAAATGGCGATCCTCATTTGTTATAGGTCAAAGGTCCAGCCAAGGTCAAAGGCATGTGAGGTCCAGTTGTAAAATAGGCTGAAAATGATAAAATTGACCTCATATGGAAAAGTGAAGTTAAAGTGGAACCAAACTTGAATCATGGTGCAACCATGGGATCCCTCATTTGTTGATGAGGTCAAGGTCACTACCAAGGTTCAAAGTCCACATACCAAGGTCAAAGCCCATGGAGGTCAAGTTGTAAAATGGCTGAAAATGTAAAATTGACTCATTTGAAAAGTTGAAGTGCAATTGAACCAAGCTTGAATCATAGGTGCAACATGGGATCTCTCATTGTTGATGAGGTTGAAGGTCACAATATCAAGGTCAAAGGTCATGTTAGGCTATCAGTCACATAATCCGCGACGGCAGGCGACCACAAGCGGTCCGAGGACCGAGGTATTTTTTTTTAATGGATCAGTGATGCATCCAAAAGAGTCTGAATATTTGAAATTGCTCAGAGTAGTTTAAAAGTGAATGATAAGTCTGTAGAATTGCTAAAGTTTGTTTAAATGAAAAAGACAAAAGAAGAAACAGCAATCACTCAAAGATATCAATCCCCGTTCAATTTGTTGTCGTAGGGTGTGTATGGACAGTATTGTCTTTATTAGATTGCTTTCATTCTTATCACTTGCAGGAATGTTAGGATTAGATGTACTGTATTACCACATTACAGACATATGCAAAAATCTGATTTATTTTTTTTTGGTTTAAAGATTTTTATCCCCTGGCTTGATAGGGTAGGGGGGGGTTTTGCGATAAAGCGCATGTCTGTGCGGCGCACGTTGTGGTTACAATTTGGTTAGGTTTTGTAAATTTTCATGTCTTGTTCCGGAGGTTGCGCGTTCGAGGTCTGGACAAGCGACACGTTTTTTTTTTCAACACTGTGTGCGCTGGTCATCTCAAAGGAAAAGATTAATAATTATGAATCATTGGTCTGCCTGGAGGGAAATAAAGTGTTAAAATTTCCAAAACAATATAAATTGCATATATGTAACTTACCGTTCTGATGCTATCCGCTAGGAAAGCGAGGACACCTTTCGGAACTAACCAATATAAATCATATCTATCACTCACTGCGAGCCATGATGTTAGCGTAATTGGTACGCCCCAGGGCACCGTCATTAGTAATACGGAGTTGCCGGTTCGAGTCGGCCAAGGGCACTTTTTTTAACACTTGTGTGCACTCGCAGTCTCCAGGGAAAAGATCCTGGGTTGCCTGCCGAGAAATAAGTAGTTAAAATATCAAATAGAACCTTGATCGGGTCACCCGCCTTAAGATAAAGAGGGTTGGAAAAAGCAGAAACGCATAGCCTGAGTGAAAAAAAACAAAAAGGCTGGGACTAAGGTCAGAGCAAGTTAATGAGTGTTAATTTCAGAATAGCAATAGAAGAGTTATGACTTGTAGATAGGCGTATATTTGTGGTCTCTTCAGTAGATTGGTGTGCATGATCAGATTTCTACTTGAAAATTAGCGTGGTGCAACTTCTACTTTTTCATGTGTTTTTAGCAAAAGGAAAACTTGTAAAGTAGTTAATAACAACGCCCCCTACAGCAACATATTTGGTGAGTCTGGCCAAATCCATTTCGAAAAGAGATGGCATCCCCAGCCCCTTACTTTGGTACTATCACTTTTTTGTAATTTTTGTGTCTCCCTGCCTAAGGCAGAAGACACATAGGATCACATTTTGTCCCACTGTTGTTTGTTTGGGGGGGGTTTGTTGTGTTGTTGATGATGTCCTGTTTTGATGCCTGTTGTGAAAAAGGGTTTAACATTTTCTTTAATATCCACATACTTTTGATTGAAATTTAAACCAACTTGGGTCACAGGGTGCACATTGCATCCCCCACTGTGTTGATGAGGTCACATGTCACATGCAACGGTGAAAGGTTCATGTGATGTCAAGTTGAAAATAGGCTGAAAATGTAACATGACCTCATATTAAAAGTTGAAGTTCAATTGGAACCAACCTTGAATCATCATAATGTTGCAACATGGGATCCCTCATTTGGTTGATGAGGTCAAAGGTCACATGCCAAGGTCCAAAGGTCATGTGAGGTCAATTTTGTAAAATAGGCTGAAAATTGTAAAAATTGACCTCAATATGAAAAGTTGAAGTTAATTGGAACCAAACTTTAATTCAATAGGTGCAACATGGGATCCCCTCATTTGTTGATGATGTCAAAAGGGTCACATACCAAGGTCAAAGTCCCATACCAAGTTCAAAGGTCCATTGAGTTCAAGTTGTAAAATGGGCTGAATGTAATTGGACTCATTTGAAAAGTTGAAGTCAATTGGAACCAAACTGATCATGAGGTCAACATGGTATCTCTCATTTTGTTGATGAGGTTGAAGTCCATATCAAGGTCAAAGGTCATTTTTAGGCCTATCATTCACTAACCAACACACCGCTACGGCAGGGAACACAAGCGGTCCGAGGACCGATTTATTTTTTTTAATGGATCAGTGATGCATCCACAAGAGTCTGAATATTTGCACTTGGCTCAGTAGTAGTTTAAAAAGTGAATGATACGTCTGTAGAATTGCTTAAAGGTTTTTTTAAATGAAAAATGACAAAAAAAGAAACAGCATCATCAACGATACAATTCCCCCCCCTTCATTATGTTTGTCGTAAGTGTGTGGTATGGACAGTATTTGTCTTTATAGATTGCTTTCGTCTATCACTGCGGATTGTTAGATAGCTGTACTATTACACATACAGACATATGCAAAAAATCTGATTTTTATTTTTTTTTGGTTAAAGATTTTCTTTTATCCCCTGGCTTGATACGCGGTAGGGGGGTTTTGCGATAAAGCGCATGTCTGTGCGGCGCGTGTGTCCAAGTTTTGGTTAGGTTTTTTATTTTTCATGGCTTGTTCGATGAGGTTGCCGGTTCGAGTCTGGCAAGCGCAACGTTTTTTTTTTCAACACTTGGTGCGCTGGTCATCTCCAGGAAAAAGATTAATAATTAATGCATCATTTGGTCCTGCCTGGAGAACTAAAGTAGTTAAAATTTCAAAACAAATATAAATTGCCTATAATATGTAAACTTACCGGTTCTGATCTATCCGCTAGGAAGTGATGGACACCTTCGGACCTAACACCTATAAATAATATCTAGCACTCCTCTGCGAGCCCTAGCTTGTTAGCTAATATTGGTAAGGGCACCGGATGTAATACGGAGGTTGCCGGTTGTCGAGTCCGGCCAAGGGCACTTTTTTTAAACACTGGTGTGGCACATTCGCCGTCTCCATGACAAGATCCTTGTTTTGGCCTGGATAACAAGTATTAAAATATCAAATAGAACCTTGATCGGGTCACCTTTAAGATGAAGATGGTTTGTAAAGCAGAAAAGCAAGCTGATGAAGGCTGGGACTATGTCAGAGCAGTTTAATTTGGGTGTTAAATTCAGAACCATCCATAGAAGGAGTTATGGAATGTAGATAGGGTATATTTGTGGCCTCATGTAGATTGGTGCATGATCATTTGCTACTTGAAAATTAGCTTTGTGTGCACACGCTCTACTTTTTTCATGTGTTTTAAGCAAAAGGCAAACTTGTAAATTAGCTTTGGCAGATCTGCTCTTTCTTTCAAAAGGAAAAAAGAAAACGCACTTGAGCAATTTGCCTGGAAAAACTGTTGCTACACTTCCAGGACGAAGTGGTTTAAGCATTAATGTCGGAGAGTGTGAAAGTCAAGCCCACAAGGCACAATTTAGCCTGAGTGGAGGAGCATATTGCACCTTTGCACTTAAAAAATGCAAGCCTCGGGTGTAGCCAGCCCAGCATTATACAGCCTGTGCTGAAGTTTAGGCTGTTTCCAAAATACACACACACACAAGTATATGCACTTACACTAAAATATGTAAGGCAAAAAAGTTTGTTTGACATAACCTGACTGACCTTGTTCGCCTGCCTAAGGCAGGGAAGAAGACAAATAGGGATCAATTTGTCCACTGTTGGTGGTGTTGTCTGTTGGTGATGTTTGATGTCTGTTGTTGAGGTCTTTTGATCTGTGAAAAAAAGGGGTAACATTTGCATGTAATATCCACTATACTTTGATGGATTTAACCAAACTTGGGTCACCTGTGCAACATGCATCCCCCACTTTTTGATGAGGTCAAAGGTCAACATGCCAAGGTCAAAGGTCATGTGAGGTCAAGTTGTAAAATAGGCTGAAAAGTAAAATTGAGACCTCAGTATAACGTTGAAGTTCAATTGGAAACCCAAACTTGAATAATAGTTGCAACATGGGATCCCTCCTTTTTGATTAGGTCAAAGGTCACATGCCAAGGTCCAAAGGTCATGTGGAGGTCAAGTTTTAAATAGGCTGAAAATGTAATCGGGGGATTACCAGATAATTCCTTTCCTTCAATCCATCTCTCAGGCGATGTATGTTGAATCAGTTGATCCTAATCACCTTCCCTTTGGATTCACTATGGTTTGAGACCTAGCACTACTGGGGTACTGTGCGGCATCCCTCCCTTTACGCTATGCCTCCGAACCATGGTGGTTTGGCTTGGCAACAGGTGGGCGCCTCCCTGGTCCTGCCGGCCTCGCGAGCGGGGTTCCTTTGGTCAATTGGTCTGGCCTACAGGTACCACCCCCCCTTTCCCGCCGGTTTGGCTTGTGGGATACCACCAGGGCTTTCACCCACGTGTGCCCTGGGTAAACGGCGGGATGCAGGCCAACATGGTTGGCCCTTCAAAAGGCCAGGGGTACTCAGGCAACTCATACCAAGGTACGCAGCCTTCGACGGCTAGACCTAGTTGTAAGCAGTCATGATCAGATCAACCCTGCTTCTACCGTTGCTCTCTAGTGCGTGCTAGTTGCTGCTTGGCAAAATCCCAACCGCCGACCCTTTAGCTCCGCTAGCTCCATGTCTTTCGCGATATTTCTGTTCTCCCCATCCTTGCCCCCTCTCCCCCTGGTTCTGACTCAGGTCCGAAGTGAACCGATGGCGACGAGATGAGGGGACTAATGAGGAAATATCGAGATGTGTAAACACATTGTTCATTTATGCAGTCTCTTGCATCTTCTATCTCAACGTGGTGTGGCAGCGGCAAGTAGTCTTCAGTACGTCCCGCCTTATTTCCCGTGGATGCGCGACACATCAGAGCTTTTTTGCCTCTCATATGAGGCTGTAGCTTGTGACGGGGCACCAGGGGAGCCTTCGGGGTGTCTGCCCCTGGGTGGCTGGGGTCGAATGCCATTTCACCCGGCGCCTTCTCTCTCCTGGCCGGCGGCGATCCATCAGGCTTTGCAAGCTCGTTTGACATTGCTCTGAGAGAGACCGTGGGCCTCGCGTCCCGCGCGTGGTATCAACAAAGTCTTGCGTGTCTCGCCTTAGGATTACTCCAAGTTACTGAGGGTTCCTACTTTGGATGAAGATATTGCCAAACTTCTCACGAAGACTGGTTTTTCTACAAAAAAAATCTTTCACCCGGAGTTTTCCCTCCCTTTTGGGGGGGAGGAGCGTGAGCTATTCGATTCCCATGTGTGGACTTTGATTGGGCTTGCTGCTTTCTCTCTCCCGGTCAACCAACTACTCGGTGACCTTAGTGAGTGGGAGTCGATCTCGGGGTCGTCCGCCCTTTGGTTCGGTGTCCTGGCGGCAACGCTATCTAGGCACCAGCTTGAGGAGCCGATGGCCCTAGCGATGCGGCTCGTGTTCGCGCTCCGCGAGAACGCATGCCATCTCATTATTCAGCGGACGCTTGTTTATCGTGATCTCGTATTTGCGTTAGGTCTCTCGGCTTCCTGACTATCCTCGGCAGGCTGCAAACTCTCGTGCGTCCACCATTGTCGCTTTATAACGCCGCTTCCACAATCCTTCTGTCCCCGCCTCACTTCCTAGGGGAAGCCTAAGCCGAAGAAGGGCAGGAAGCCGAAGCAGTCTTGCACTCCTGCCCAATCTTCAAGCTCCCTCTACTGCGACCTCCACCTCTGTCACTGATCAGATTGTGAAGATGCCGGAGGGTCCTTTCCGGTTCTAACCCTCAAGAACCGAGGGAATTAATACTCGGAAGTTTTGACGGGGCGCAGCCGCATGTCCTCACTCCACACGACTTAGGCTTTCCGCCGGGGAATATCCTTCGGTGGCTACCGCTTAACTAGATTAACTCTACTCCCGGAGGTGCCGATCCCCGGTCAGTTGGGTGGTTGGGCGTAGTACTCTAGCTAAACCAGCTTGGCGTTCAACCGCCCCTCCCCTGTCACTCGCAGCTCAGGGATACAGTCTCTTCCCTCCCGGATCCGGGAACGTGAGGCCCTGCTAGTCGAGGATAACCGGGTTACGTACAAGAGGCATCGACCCCCCGTCTTCCAGCCCTTCGGGGCTGGCTTTTGGTCCACTGTTTTCCTGGCACCAAGGAGGACGGGCGATTGGCGGCCAATATTTAACTTCAAGCCGCTCAATGCATTCATCCGTCCTGTGAGGTTTCGGATGCAAGCATTGGCCTCCGTTGCTGCGTGCCCAATCAAAGGTTTTTGGGCAACGTCTCCTGGATCTCAGGGACACCCTACCTGCAGGTTTCCGCATTCAAACCCGGCCCCCCGCCCGATCGGAAATGGCTTCGGTTTCGGGTTAACTGGCGGCGTTCAATTTCCGCGCTGCTTCCTTCCTCCCCTGAGGTGCTTATCTGCGCCATCAGGGGATCCCTAGTGGCGGCCTATTGCCGGGGTGAACCAATATCCTGGCAGACGATCTCGTTCCGGTTTTCCTATCCTCATAGATCCTCTCTTTGCCTCGCAAGCCCATCGTCAGCTTCCGGTGGTAGTTGCGCCCGGGTCCAGCGACCCAGTGCCTTCGCCATGTGACACTCTTTCTGTCCATCAGTTGGGACTTGAATGGAGTGGCCTACGCATTCCCCCGATCTCCCTCATCCCTTTGGGTAGCCGCATGGGCTCGGAGGAGACCTTGCAACGGTCCCTTCTGCCTATCTCCGTTCTTGCCACCCGCTCCTGTATTGCTCCGGCCTCTTTTGGCCCTCCTGCATTTTTTCCCCCGCCCGCTTTTCCGCGGGAATAAGTGAGGCCGGAAGCCGGGAGGAACCAACACCTAGTAAAATCCTTTCCCGGGAAGGGCGCGCAGTTCATGCTTCTCCTCCTGACCTTTTCCCCTTGCATTTCTTGACCTCTTTTGTGCTGAATGTTTCCCCCGTCTGTCCTTCTCGGAGCGCTGTCTTGATAGTTGGGGCCCTTTCACTTTCACGTTGCCGGGTAGGTGGGGGTCCTTTCTAGTAAGCTGCCGATCTCACCTAGCCAAGAAGGATGGCTGCGACCGCAGAACATGCTCTGCGCGTCTCGCTCCCTACGTCATGTGTGGTGCCCGGCGCGAACGTCTTTTTCGTCTTCTTCTTTATGCTTCTACCTACCCGAGCCCGAGTAGGCAAATTAGCAGTTTTCCTTACAGAACGATTTGAGTCAGGACTAAAGAGGCAGCGGCAGTCCGCAACTAATAATCGGCAATTCTCTGCTCATCCAGTTTCGTGGAAAAAAATTGGGATTCTGCCGGCTCTAACACTTGAGTCTATTTGACTGTTGCTGGAGGGCAGTTTTTCAAACGTCCCTCCTCAACGGCGGATCGTTCCACCGTGGGCCTTTCCTCTGTGCTGGAGTTTGAATCTCCGTGCGAACCATTCGAAGACCTTCTAGCTTTCTTCTCTGATGATCCTCATTCGTTAAGCATGCCTGTTTTTCTTTGGTCGTGACTGCCGTTGCGTCGGGTTCGAAACTCTCACGCCTTACTTGTGCCATCGTGATTGCCCTCGCGCCTTCCTCCATCTCAGGAGATACTTAATTCATTCCGTCCGGACTTTCCTTCTGTTCTTGCCTAAATGATGTAGTCCTTCTCGGCCTCATCCTCTAACCTTTTCCCACGATATCTATGCACTCATCAGTGGGTCAGATAGGGTTTGGTGCCCGGTTAGGGCGCTCTAGTGGTATGTCAGGAGGAAGCGCGCGTCCTAGGGGCCCCAACCAACAGCTCTTCGATCCTCCACAAGCCCCTCATGGGGACAGCTGCGAAGCTTCCTGAGCACGTTGGGTTGTTGCTGTTATTCAGGATTCCTCTCGGTAACTGACCGCCTCTGTCTCCACCCATATTTCTCTGCGCGTGTCGAGTTTCTTTGGCGTTCCACAGCGCAGGGTTGCCTGCGCGAATTGTCAGAGCATTCTCTGGCGCTCCCCTGCATCCACCTTACTCATGTACCTCGTAACGTGGAATCCTACCTGGAGATTGGCTAGGGCAAGTGCTGCAGCGCCGGCCCTAGACAAGTTAGGGGTGAGTACCTTTTGTGGTACGTGTAGGGATAACAAAACCTGACGCGATATCTTCTTCTGGTCCTTCGGGGGGACTGAGGATTCGCGCCCGGTCCGTATCCCTTTTTAAATTATCCTTACTCGGTCTTTAGCTTATCTATAGACATTCCCGCTGCATCCCCCTTGCAACCTCCCTCCCGTCTACCTGTGGCTAGACTGGTGGTGTACTTTCAATTTTACATCCAACATCGGATGTTAAGGGAAGCAGTATTCAGTATGAGTCTGAACTTAAAACAATGGTGTTTTTATTACTCATAAGAATAGCCTGCCTACCTTTATCCGATTTATGGATTCCCGGCCCGGCCCGCCCCTGCAAGATGCTGCATTTTTGGGGGAAAGAGGAAGTTGGTATTGGTGGGTAATTGGTGACGTCGGCTAACGCTGACGTCACGGTTAGGGACCGTGTAATGATATACATGTGTCCCAGAATGATTAGTACCCATCGATACCCAAATGTTTTAATTTTTTTCCCTAGAAAATCATAACAGTAGGTAATTGGTTTAAATATCCAATCTTCAAAAATTATACTGTAACCTTTCATAAGAATTTTGAATCATAAAATTCGGACTTAACCAAATGAAAATGCACTTAATTGTTTAGAGGTGCTGATTCCATCCTTTGGGCTAATAAGTGAAAAAAAGTATGTGTGTGTTATCCTCGACGTACCACCCGTTTTTTTTTTTGCTCACATTATCCTCCTTCTGAAATCGCTTACCTCGCATCTTGAACTTTTGATTTTGGTACCAATAGATAGCTATGATCATTCTTTTCCCTTGATACCAAAATAAGTACCACCTACCCTTTATGGCATCACAGTGACGTCATAAAGACATTAGGCAGCCAAAAAATTGTCAATTTCAAAAAACAAGTGCACACTAGGCGAAAATTCAATTTTTGAGCAACGCAACATATTACGACTATCAAGCAGATTTTTAAGCTGTTTTGGCTCTAATCAGGCCAAAAACAGCTTTTATATACTACAGAGGGTTTTAGTGCTTACTCTGCAGACAGTCGCAAAATTAGTAATAATAGATGCCTAAATGCCCTTTGTGGTGGCCACTGAGCTTTATTACTGTCTATGCGAGGTTTAGACATCATTTTTGACGTCGTACTGGGCACATTAAGTAACTCATTTGGTATCGAAGGAAAAAGTAGGACCACAGCTCTTTATTGGTTACAAATCAGACGTTTTGAGTGTTTAATAACTAATTCCCGAAGGGAGTAAAGCTTTTGTAAAACAAGCTTGCCAGGAAGAGGTAAGTACACCTACATTTTTTTTTTCACTAGAAAGATAAAATAAGCATCTCTAACACAATTAAGTGTATTTCACTTTGGTTAGTCTGATTTTTTATGATTCAAAATCTTATTAAGGGTTACAGTATAATGAAGTTGATATTAAATACCAACTTACCTATGTTTTTGATTTTCTATGGAAAAATAAAACCTTTTTTGGGGGGTATGTGGGTACTAATCAAGTACATTAATCAATTCTGGGACCCCCTGTAGTATCATATTTTGGGAGGCTCGCTTTTCTCATCTGTAACCAAGACATATGCAATTGTACATCCCACATCGGATAAGTAAGCAGGCTATTCTTGTGAGTCATAAAAACACCATTGTTTGTTCAAACAACTACACAAGTAAAATGAAAGATCTTTTCTAGCCATTGATAAAAGCTTTAAATAGTAGCATTTTGGAGTCATTTCAGAGTAAAACAAAAACGTGTGAAGTGCCAAAAAAAAAAATCCAATCAACCCTACCCTGATGATTTTTTTCCCCCTCCATTACAAAAACATTTTTAGGGGCCTTATGTTGAACTTTCTCATTGATTTGGTTTGTGAAGTACCCCCGCAACCACCTCAAATTATCCAATCTCCTTCCTTCATTTATGATTTTATCATCTTTAATCATCCCCCCGTTTCTCTGGAATTGTTTCCTACTCTTTTTGTAAAAGGTGGTTTATTGCAACAACATGAAGCGATCATGGAATCAAAATTCTTTCAACGTTCATCCCCCATTATTATCAGTGTGAATATTAGGTGGCTCACTGATGTGGCACAGAGATAATTTCCTTTCCTATTTGTAAGGGTTTGCAAAGTTTCGCACCTGTACCACGCAAACAGTCAAGACCATTGGAGTTGCAATATGTGTGTGTAACCATGAAGCTGAATAATAAGCTGCTTTTCTTTGCTCCGAATTATATTGATATCATGATTTCACCTTGCTAAATATATAATAAGTTTGATAGGGCATCAAATTGGTTAACCTTTATAAGAAGCAATAATATCAATGTCATGATTCCCTTAACTTTCGGAGGGGCTCAAATTAGTAACCCTTATATGCAATTAATATCAATGATTGATTTTACGTGATATGTGATCGAATACATATAATGTGATAGGTGTCAAAAAGGGGTAACCCGTAAGGCTACGTCATACGTAATTAATTCAAAACTATTTAGCGAGGTGTGACCTCATGCAGTGCATCATACCTACCTATTTGGGTTGAAGAACCGGATTTCTTTGACAGAATGTAAAATGAAAAACAAATGTTTCCTAATTTTGCCTCCATCTATTATCTCTGTAAACTAGACCTAT
Source organism: Ophioderma brevispina (assembly GCA_023653785.1). Classification (NCBI taxonomy): domain Eukaryota; kingdom Metazoa; phylum Echinodermata; class Ophiuroidea; order Amphilepidida; family Ophiodermatidae; genus Ophioderma; species Ophioderma brevispina. The sequence goes on from JAMKCH010047882.1 coordinate 16,168, forward strand.
AGTACACCATAAGCCACCTAATACTTCCTCTGGTAAAATTTTCTCATTTCCGGCATGGAGGTGGAACCCTGGTTCGAGACCCATTTAATGTGCGACATTTCTTCTTCCCCTCTTCTGTTCTTTCCTTCATTCCCTCCTGTGAGGCTTAAACAGTTGTGACAATTAGGGTTAATGCAACACGTCTTATGGGATCACTTCGTTGAGCATTGCTGAAACTGAGTTGCATTATGGCCATGATTTACAACAGAAACCTACCCACAATCTAAATGTGATCTTAGCAAATCCTTTTGAAAGTGGATTCAATATGCATGTTAAGTTTCACAGAAAAATGTTCAAATCTCTGAGGAGGAAATGGAAGATGGTGATATAAAATCGGTTACTAATCCATAGATAGCATCGGGTATTTTGCACAGACCGTGCAATTGTAATGTTGACTTTAAATGTTCTGATTAATTTGAAAAATTATTATTTTATCATCACACATTTAGTAGTTTTTTTGTGGATGTTGTTTGTGGTGCCGCCTGCCTTGAGGCAGGAAGACACATAGGATCACTTTGTCCCCTGTAGCCTGTAGTCCTGTTGCTGTTGTTTGTCTGTTGTTGTGAACAAAGGGTTAACATTTGCTTGTAATATCCTCATCTTTGTGATGGATTTAAACCAAAGGCTTCAGTCGTAAAGACCACATGGAATCCCGCTTTTTGCTGATTTGGTCAAGGTCACATACTAAGGTCAAATGGGTCATTGAGGTCAATTTGTAAGAAGGGGGCTGAAAAGGTATAAAATTGTACAGGGGTAAATTGAAAGTTGAAGTTCATCGGAAACCAAACTTGAATCATAGTGCAACAATTGGGTCCCTCTTTGTTAATGAGGTTCAAAGGTCCACAATGCCAGCCAATGTCCAACACGGTCAAATGAGACCTATCATTACAAACCCGCGACGGCAGGCTACACATGCGGCCGAGACCGATAATTTTTTATGTGGACAGGCTTAGTTTTGTTTTGGATCACTATGTACAAACGAAACATTTGAAGCATCGCTTTGTTAACCAAGAAACAACGAACAAATGATCTAGCAATTTTTTTCTTTTTTTGTGACATCCCATCGGTGGCCAAGTTCTGTAGCAAAATCCTCAGCAGCATCTGATCGGTGTAGAAGACTTAGGTGCATTACAAATTAAATTAAGGGAAAAGTCTGTGGTATATTCTAGACTAGGATGACAAAATAATGCTTCGCATACCCCAGCACTTACAGCACTGTATAAGCAGCAAGCTTAGCCTCTATATGTTGACTGTGTTACATCTAAAGTCAACACTTGTAAAGTTAAAAATATGATTCTTAAATTTTCTGGAAATCTATCATTGTTTCCATAATACCTTCATTGTTTTTAAGAAGCTCAATTGCTAAAAATGCAAATTTGACGGTTCCATGAACCCCTGGTTATCTGTTAGAGTACCTTAAGCTTTCTTTCAATTGATGTTTGGTTCTTAAGAAAAGGACTGAACCTGGAAAAAAAAATATTATATTGGTATTGAAATAGACACACTTGCTACTAAAATCCAATGTGAGAATTTGTAATTGATGTCTTTCATATGGACACCTTATTTATCAGCAAAGGAGTAAGTAGGAAAACAGAAAAATTTGGAACTCACTATTTCTAGAAATACTCAAGCAAAAATTGCGTGACGTTTCATATAGAAGTCCCAAAGTATCAAAATAAGATATGCCATGGATTTCGTCCTGCGGCTACTGAACAACCCTCAAAATGCAGAGGAGAATCAATTGCAAACCTCATTTTGCATATTGGGCTTCCATCTTCCATATGGAAAACTTCTATCAAAAATGAGAGTTATAATGTTTGTCCTTTACCACAAGGGTTTTTTTTTTCTAATAAACACACATGCACACACCCACACACAAACGCCCATACAAACATAACGCGACATGTATTGGATGTTTGGTATCTTCAGTAATCACACAAAAAAAAAACATAATAAACTCTCACTTACACAGGGAACAATAAAAGGTGTAGATTTCTGAAAATGTCCCATTTGTCCATTTTCTTTACATGCCAAAATCAGTGCTCCTTATATGAAGTCTGTGAGATTCCAAACTGGCAATTTAGGGTAATACCTCCAAAAAGATTTTGGGGAAAAAAGAAAATAAATATAAGACTTAGTGTGCATGTTTCTTCATCATAGTATCAATTAACAAGATATGTGTATTGTAGAAACTGATTTGCCCCAACATTGACATTCAGGTACCTTGTGCTCTGGGTGATCGCAGGAGAGAAATATTTCCAAGAATTTTATAAAGGAATGCTTGCCTTAAAATGGCCAGAGTGAAAATAAACACCCACTTTTCATCGACTATTGTACTTAACTAAAGAAGAAATATTTGCTTTATGTTACAGCTTTTCCCTCTACAAATAATTTATCCATGGATATATTGTACAAGCAGCTCATGTTGCAGGAACGCTTTCATACTGTGATTATAAGTATCGTCAAAATGAAAAAAAAGTTAAATATTGAACCTGTGAGCAGAGTTTGCCAGTATAAAATATAGTGAAATTCAGCAGTATCTCTCGTTAGAGAAAATGCCTGTATTTTTTTGACTAAAAATAATTCCGTATGCAGGTGTTTGCCTCAGATGAGGTACCAAATGTAGCATGTTAGAAACCATTTTTAGTCTGCAAGGTAACATGATACTCAACACATCAATATTTCATGCAGACATATTTGCCTATGTTCAATACATCTATGAAAACAAAATATGTCTCTACTCTAGCTGCAGAATTCAAAAGAGGTTGTTTCTTGGCAATTTCATTGGGGTGGATCATTTCCACATCTTCTATCAATCATTTGTAATTCGTTAAACAAACTATATTGCAAACTTTTTTTTAGTGGCAAGAGCCACTTTGCATTATGAAAAAAGCATAATTATTCTTATTGCACTTTATGGGTTAAATAAAGCCGACACTCAAAGACATTTTAAGACCATGTCAAAGAAAAGGTTCATTTTAACTCTGAAAAGCAAAAAAAAGTCATTTGAGGTCAAAGTTCATCTTAGAACTCAAGTGCTCCACTATAACATTCTGTGAATATTTTTAAATTTGATTTTTAAAAAAGAAAAAAAAAATTCTGGTTATTGCTGGGTATATTGGTTGTAGTTTGTCATGACATGTGTCTTGGTGTTTTTTTTTTTTTGTTTTGTGTGGGTTTGATATCTGTGTTTGTTTTGTCGTTTTGCTTGTAGTTATGTATATTTAAATATTTCAAAAAATTTTTTGATAAAAACCTCTTGTGATGAGATTCTCATTGTCATGAGTGTATTGTTATTGAATTGAGGAAAAAAACAATAAAAAAAAACAAAAAAAAAAAAAACTTGTGATGAATATAGTGTACTTATGAATGTTGTCAATCATCCAGGGAAATCAATACAGGAGGAAAGTTTATAATCTAATCTCTGGACTTACACATTTTTGTGGGTGACGACGTTCACATCCTATCCCGGATGCATCATCAGGCCGAATGGGTCTTGCGGCAAAAAGGTTGTGACCCGTAACAGGGTTCAACGGAACTACTGGGAAACATTGAGGAAATCTTCTGGATTGTGAAGTCGGCCCCCGGTAAGGTGTAACGTAGCTAGGCCCCCTCCCCGGTAAGAGATGGATTTTCTTTTGACTAGCGGATGTACCAGGCACAGAAAACCCAGTTTACTTCGTAGAGTCAAGCAGTGTATATAAATTTGAAAACGACAATGCTAACCCACTCTTTTGCAACAAGGATGTGGTGATTTTGGACAGGGGGGAGTCAAGGAGAAGATTCGAAAGAGGCGTTAAGGAAGCAATCTATGTGAAACGGGAAAATCCATCATCACGTGGAGGGGGCATACGTTACACCCTTAACGGGGGCTACAGTTCAACAATCAAGAAGATCCCTCAATGGTCCAGTTAGTTCGTTGACCCGTTACGGGTCAACAACCGTTGCCGGCAAGACACCAGGCGGCCTTGATGATGCATCCGGGATAGGATGTGAAACGTTGTCACTCATCTAAAAATTGTAAGTCCAGAGGAATTAGTGATAAACTTTATCCTGTGGTGATGAATATAGTGATCACAAAAAGCCAGGAACAACAAAATTCAGTTTGGGGTTCCAATTGCTATCCCAATAAAACAAAGTTTTGAAACATAAATTTGACCCTGATTTTCTGTCTTCATAACAAAACATCTATTATATTAGGGTACACTTTCTTTCAGGACCATAGTCTAAACCAGAAACAAATTGTCTGTATATATTTCAAACAGTTCTAGTTCCCAGAGACCTTTCTGTTTGCGAAACTCTCATAAGAAGGCGCAAATTATGTCAGATGTTTATCCAAAGCAATACGCAACTCAATCCAAGGTCTAAACATGTAGGACATTGGCATGAGTTAGTATACACGAATGGTTACATGAGTTTGAAATGAACGTTGCCCTCATTGTTGTGTTATTGTCTGTTTGTTTGTGTTTTTAGTAGTAGCACATGATCCAGCATGCAATTTTACTTGCAGATTTGGTCATTTGAAGAAAGTAAGGGATTCTTTAAAGGTGCATTTTGTAATGCTAGCTCTTCTGTTTTGTACATGTTTCGCTAGATATCCTTAAAAAGCTTCTTATGTTCAAAAAATTCAGGTGATTCTGATCTTGCGTTTAGGTGGATGAAGCAAATTGTACTAGTACATCTCCCATAGACCATGTACAGTATTTCGTAGCGTTTTACGGACAGAAATACAAAATGCGAATTTCTTGCAGAGACAATCAAATATGCCCGGGTCAGATTGGGACACACATGCTATGCTTTGGCAAACGGTTTCAGATGATATAAAAATCTCAACCTTTTTAAGGTACGTCGGGGGACGAGGCTGGGATCATGAAAGACCATTTAATTTGTAATTCTGTTAGAGTTGCACTAAAGTAGAAATCGAAATAATTCACAGTTCTTCTTCAAACACGCAGGCTGCGAGAAAGGTTATTCTGAGTGCTGAGATCCCAAATCATTGGGAGTAAGTCGAGGGGCTGAGGATATGGATTATAAAGTTGGAATGAAACCTTGTATACATCTACACGCACTGGAAACAGTATTCGTAGTTTGGTCGCTTAGCAGCCTGCATGATCAAAGAGGACTGCAAGAGTAACTGTTTTACAATGCAGTGTTTTTTTTCACATTTCTCTGAAGTGGCCTCTGTTGGACGAAGGATTAACGTAATCTTAGTACACAATCGTGACAGGTATAAATTTCGCTGAAAGCTACCTATAGTGGGCTGTTGAGATGTAATAGTGTTGTCCCAAGGCAGAGAAGGTATGAACGCAAGCTAGACGGGATTAGAGTCTGGAGATTTGTATTTGTGTTGAAAAAAAAAAATGGTTGATTTGGATTCCACAGTGGGCACTTTGAAGTTTGCTAGTGTTCATTTGTTAAATTGTAGCTTTCAGTGTGATAAAAAAAAGGTAAAGGGGAACAGCAACAAAAAGAGTCTATGCTGATGACATAGGAATTAGCCAGATAGATGGAAACTTTGTTTTACAAGTTTGACATTGAAAATATGTCTGAACGCTTTCCATGATATTGGTTAGAATCATAGGCCTTATTAAGTGGGCTTGAGATGATTTGCATGATCCCCGTAATACATGCCAACCCATAGAGTGTCATTTCCATTTAGAAACTTGTACCAGAGTCATGTTTACAAAAAATAAATGTTGTTCGTCCCACGTCGCCGGACAGTGATTTAAACCTACAAATAAAGTACCGTGTCGTGTGACAAGTCAGTCTTAAAGAAATGTAGACGAAATTCATAGGAACAAAAAAATAACCAGAGGCCAAAACGAATGGCATTACAATCGATAACCGTTGCCTAATTGTCATTTACAGTCTGGCTGTGCAACATCACAGGTAAGGTAAGTTTTCTAGTACTGTATTACAATCTGAACCAATGTTGTAGCTGACTGAATGGAAATTGGGCAATTAACGAGATGCATTAGGGGATCGTGCAAATAGTATATTGAATGGGCAATGCGCTCTCTCCCTCTCAAGAAAATTGTATCTGGTATCAGGCATTTGATTGTATCAAAGTGAGTGAGACCGTGGGCGAGACTGTTCCTGGGACAGGGAAAAATTGGAATGTTATGCATGCACTGAAAAAAGCCTGAACCTACTGAATTAGACGTATTTGCATTTGCTTTCATAAAGAATCTGAGTGGGCAGGATCTTGGCAGGGCCACAAAGGTTGATGAAGACAATATGTAAAAATTAACTTTTCCTAACCCCTTTTGCATTTCAAAATGAGTATCTTGAAAAAACTCCCAGCCTTTTTAAGACTTAAGAAAATAAGAACCAAGGGAGAAAAGCAATGTGAGGGAGGTATATAGCTACAGTGATGTTTGCATTGTCAAAGAGTAGACCAATTTCAATAAATGGAGTAAGGAAATGGGCCAAATACTGGACAACCTTGTTAGGAAGACTGTATGTAAGTAACATGATGGTAAGAGTAAAAGATATAATTAATCAGGATCATTTGCAAGAAAGTAGAAAGTTGGTATGTTGCTGTCTAAAACCTCATTTTTACTTCAGTTAAGGCAATGAAAGTCAATGTTATGTTCCCATAACATTTTTTGCAAATCATAAATTGAGGCAAATATTTCATTTTCATTATCAGTTAATTTTGAAGAAAACAGCCCCAATTTCACCAACCTTCGGCAAGCTGTAATAGCATATAGCTACAATATTGTGTCAACCACCACCTACATTTCCAAAATGATTTTCCAACTGTTCTTTGATTTAAAATCTACTAAATCACATTCACAAGATGTTGATCACAGGAAGAAACTTGTATTTTCTTTAAAATACAAAATAATGAACTTTTTAGGGATTTCACATCTCAACCGCAGGGCAGCAAATCGTAACGCGGGGGGTACGGTAAACATAACATCGACTTCATACGCCTAAGGTCTGTTCTTTCAAATACTGGTTTCTCAGCACAAAAAAGCTTGCACAACAAGTGATTTTGAAGGGCATCTTAAGTTGGGTTTGAATTTCAAAGGGGCATTTCGTGATTCCAACACCGCAAACCTCCCATGCCTAAAAAAAGACGAGATTCTTATATTATTTGAAAACCGTTACTCTTTGTAATCCAGTGTCTTAATCTTACGTGCAAATTCCAGTTGTATGTATGTAAGAAATTTGCAATTGTGGATTTATGACGTAAACGGACAAAATTACAACACAGTCGCCTCGGTCTGGACCATGGGAACCAAGCAATTACTTATAACACAAAATCGTTAAGATCTGGAATCACTCAATTTTTGTGAATAAGCTGTTCTCAAGCATATCTAGTGAAAAGTGAATAAAACAGGTGGTGTTGGAATTATGAATCACACCTTTAAAGGTGCAACAAGAGTTTTCAAGTATTTTCATAGTCATATGTAGTGATTCATATAAGATAAGATCACATAGATTCCTACCTTTCATTTGGCTCAGAAAAACCTTAAAAATGAACAACAAAAGGTGATTTGTAATGTTATATTTTAAATGGACGGACCTTATAGCATTATTTCTAGCAGAATCTATGACGAAGCGGAAACTCAAAACTGCTTGAAACTATGAAATGAAGACTGAAATACAATAGTTCGGCTCGTCCACTTGTATCAACATTAACACAGTCTTCTGTGGCCCAGTGGTATTTTATCCTCTCTGTGTATAGGATTTAGTTTTAATTTTTTATTTTTAGTATTTATGTTTTTTTTTTTTTTTTTTTTTTTTTAAGTACTTATCTCATGGTTTATCTTTTAATAAGAAAACAGGCTGAATTTCTATTTGTCCTATAGGAAATTTTGTACCAAAGAAACAGTTCTCAGCTAATTCTTTAAGATGGGGATATTTTGATAGAAATTTTTAGGACCTATTTGAAATCTCTCGTTTTGTTGCCCCCACCTTTAATATTCACCCAAAAATTCTGAATGACTCTGAAAAGTGACCACTACTAACCTTCCTTATTTGGACCCAAGTGAATGAAGTCTCCGTCATTTTATAATCACAAGGCAAGTGCTTCTCTTATAAGCTTGTCAAGCCTTAGCATCATCATGAAAGCAGTTTAGTTTTACTCAAGTAAGAGTCAATAATTGAATAGTATTGATGCAGTGCAAATGACATTTCTTATTCCCTTCAACACTTATAGCAATATGGTACATTGCAAATAAAAGTTTGTCTAAGGCAAAAAATATCATTCTGGTTTTGTGTGGGCCGCCAGCTTAGCTGGCAGGGGACCACTTAGCATACGTTGTGCAGTGTGTATGTGTGTATGTGTTGTATGTGTGGATGTTGGTGTGGAGGTGCGGTCACACAAAATGGTAATTTTTTTTTTTGTAAATTGACCTTCAATTGAAAAGGTTTAACTCAATTGGAAACAACCTGGTGTCATAGGTGCACCTGCGATCCTCATATGTTGATGAGATCAAAGGTCACGTGCCAGGGTCAAAGGTCATGGGGAGGCCCACAGCTATATTCTTTGAATTATAGCAAGCGGACGAAAGCCGAGAACCGGAAATTTAGTTTGTTGTAAATAGAATCAGAGTGGACCCAGTGTCTTTCTATTGCAAGGAGGTTTTTTCCTGTTTGAAAAGAAAAAGCAAGATAAACATTCATTTCTTGCAAATGCAATGGGAAATCTTTAACACCCTCTTATGTACACAAAGGAAGCATTTTATAATACCTGCCTCATGTTTTGATCGAGATCGCGATCACTTGAGCCACAGTAAGTGTTAAGGCATTGGTCATTGGTGTTTCAAGGTGAATTCTTACAGTAATTACCAGTAAACGACAGTATAAAAAAACATCAGGTCACCCATTATAATGGCCTCTCGCATCCATAGTGAAAATGTGCTTTGATGCGTAAGGATTTTAATAAATTGTAAATGCGGGTGTTTTGACTCAAATAAGGGAACTGAAGGACATGGAGGCGAATAGAAGCAGGATGGATGCAACAATTATCAGCACCAATGTATGATGTGTGTTGGATATTTGTGTCTGGAAATCATTGCTCCTAAAGGTGTTTGTAATTAGGCTTGCATATACGTTGTGATGTTCAGAAAGAGGCTGCATTCTTGACATGTTAATGTTGCATTTATGACATAATTTTAATGTTGTCTGTTGGTTGAGGCAGCTGCATTCATACCATGGATTGATAACGGACTAAGTAGGACCAAGTCCAATGGGATAGCAGAAAAGATGGACGGCACTCCTAATCTTGTCTGCATTCTTTATGTTATTAATTCCATGTTCTCAATTGATGTGTATCTAAGTGAAATGGCATTAAATTGTAATGACATCTTAAAACAAATGATGTAGGATTCTGAATTGTTTTGCTGTCATTGTCTGAGTGCAGTAGATGGGTGAACGGAGATGGTTAAGTGACTGAGTGGGTTATTATGCTAATATGCAATAGAGTGAAATTAGGCAACCAGCTTGTGATGTATTCTAGATGTTCTCTTGGAGCATGTTAGTGCTAGATTTGTTGCATTACTTTATTAATCATTATACTTTTTAGAACAGCAAGTTGCATTGCCATGGAAAGTTGCATTCATGGTCTCATTAATTTCCCTGATTTTCTCATTATCTGGGGTGTCTGAGGCCCAAGTCGGGGTCATTTTTTTACTTGTATTTTTAGTCGTCATCTTAACCTATCCAAAACACTAGTAGTTTCAAATATGATTCTGCCGGAGATGGGTTAAGTGTCTGCTGCTTAACTGACTTCTGCAAGTTCATCGGTCCAGGCATTATTGACTCCAACAGTGGGCAGACAGAGATATTTTTGGTGGGAAAGGACTTTACTGACACTTGTACTTTGGAAGCATAGGCCTGATTTAACGTCATGATGGTATCATATGTTGAACTATGCAGAAGACCAAACAGGTGTTAAGATGAAAGGTATTATAACCCTAACATCTAACAATATCAAGGTTCATTTGTATATTCACAAATGAGGTAAAGGTAATCCAGGGTTATGTGTTCAAGTTTATCAGTTTACAACTTAGTGACAATAGTCTGTATATTTAAGGGAACCTGAACAAATCAAAATGAGACAATCTGGGGTAAAAGGTCATCCAAAGTTTTCGGGTTTTTATGTTAATAGAAAACAGGCTGAATTTCCTATTTGCTCCTATAGGAAATTTTTGTACCAAAGAAACAGTTCTCAGCTTAATTCTTTCAGATGGGGATATTTTTGATAGAAATTTTTAGGGACACCTATTTGGGCCAATCAAAAATACGCGTTTTTGCGAGGAACGGAATTGAGTGACATTTTCAATTGTCCCAACTTTCCTGCTGGTAATTGGACCTTTGAGTGGGTTTTGAGGAAATGAACTGCCAGTGCACTTTAATTGCAGGGGAAAATCGCATGGCCACAATGGAACCTGTTGCATAAGCGATGTAAATATGTGAGCCGCGAGGGACGGACTCGACCATTCGTCCCTCGCGGTTTTCACATTGAGTTGCCATATAGCAACTTGATTAGTTAGCAATTTTTTCCCTATATTATTATTCCCTAAAATTTTTTTTAAAAAAAATTATTTATATTTGAAGTTAAAAATTACACAAGCAGGCGATGTAGGAGAGATGAATGAAAATTTTGCGCTGGACTGACAAATTCCGTCCCTCGCACCATAAATGTGTGCCATGGCAACTTGCGTGATCGTGGCCATCTATTTATTTTTGTGTGGAGAACTTGGCTTGGTTATTCATGTAATATACTTCAGGTGTCTTCTTTCCTGACTGGGAGAAAGTACACTTGAAAAAATGAATCCGTCCCTCTCAGAGGTTGACAAAATCTTTGGATTTGGCCCTTTGAAACTTCTCGTTGCACCTTAATATTCACCAAAATTATGAATGACCTCTGAAAAGTGACCACTACTAACAGTCCTTATTTTGGACACAAGTGAATGAAGTCTTCCTCATTTAAATCACAAGGCAAGTGCTTCTCTTAATTAAGCTTGTCAAGCTTAGCATCCATATGAAAGCATTAGTTTACTCAAGTAAGAGTCAATAATTTGAAGTATAATGCAGTGCAATGACATTCTATTCCCTTCAACACTATAGCACATATGGTAAATTGCCACATAAAATGTTTGTCTAAGGCAAAAAAATATCATTCTGGTTTTGTTTGTTTTAAATAGCATCAGAGTGACCCAGTGCTTATATTGCAGGAGTTTTTTCCTGTTTGAAAGAAAAAGGTAAGATAAACATCATTTCTTGCAAATGCAATGGGAAAATCTTTAAGGAATTGGTAATTGGTTTTTCAAGGTGAATTCTGCAGTAATTACCAGTAAACAGCCAGTATAAAAACATCAGGTCACCATTATAATGGCCTCCTCGCATCCAAGTGAAAATGTGCTTTGATGGCAGTAAGAGATTTTAATAAATTGTAAATGCGGTGTTTTGACTCAAATCAGTGAAGACATGGAGCGAATAGAAGCAGGATGGATTGCACCATTATCAGCACCAATGTATTATGCTGTAGGTTGGATATTTGTGTCTGGAATATCATGCTCTAAAGGTGTTTGTAATTAGGCTGCATTATTCAAATTGTGATGTTCAGAAAGAGGCTGCATTCTTGACATTGTTAATGTTGCCATTTTATGACATAATTTTAATGTGTCTTGTTGGTTGAGGCAGGCATGCATCATACATGAATTGATTAAGACTAAGTAGACCAAGTCCAATGGGATAGCAGAAAAGATGGACGGCACTCCTAATCTTGTCTGCATTCTTTATGTATACTTCCCTGTTCTCATTGATGTGTATCTAAGTGAAATGGCATTAAATGTAATACATCTTAAAACAAATGATGTAGGATTCTGAATTGTTTTTGCTGTCATTGTCTGAGTGCCAGTAGATGGGTGAACGGAGATGGTTAAGTGACTGAGTGGGTTTATTATGTAATATGCAATAGAGTGAAATTAGGCAACCAGCTTGTGATGTTTATTTCCTAGATGTTATCTTGAGCATGTTAGTGCATATTTGTGGCTTATAATTCATTATTACTTTTTAGCAACAGCAAGTTGCATTGCCATGGAAAGTCATTTCATTGTCTCATCATTTCCCTCTTATTTTTTCATTCTCTGGGTGTCTGAGGCCCAAGTCGGGGTCATTTTTTTACTGTATTTTTAGTCGTCATCTTAACCTATCCAAACACAGTAGTTCTCAAATATGATTCTGCCAGAGATGGGTACAGTGTCTGGCTGCTTCACTGACTTCTGCAAGTTCCTCGTCCATGCATTATTGCTCCAACAGTGGGCAGACAGAGATATTTTTGGTGGGTAAATGTTAAACCTGCACTTACTGCACTTGTACTCTTGTAAGCATAGGCCGATTAACTTCATGCTTGGTATCATTATGTTGAACTCTGCAGAAGAAACAAATAAACTTCGTGGAAATAAAGGGAAGCGCGTAAACATATACTTGTCAATTTTTTAATCTCGTTTACCGCTTAGCTGAAGTAAGAGAGATTTTGATAGTGTGTACGGGGTATTAGAAAGATGTTATGCAAGTATTTGCCTGCTATGCATGGTATTAGACCAAATGCTATGCAGCCCTTTGTAATTATTTTCTTGGACAAATATCTGTCATGGGGTGTGGGGATATATTTGTTCAAATGTAATTATACCAAAACACTATTGATGACAGTGATTAGCTTTGCAAATGAAGGATGACATGTAGATTGTTTTTAAATGTACATCAGGGATGGTTGACATTAGAGTTATTCAAAAATAGATATCTAGATCAGATATTTCAGTATTAACACCAGTTAAGAATTGACATTAAGAAGATGGTCGGTCTTCTTGTATGTTGATATGCAGCGTGCCTTGGTGAAGTGAGAAGAAGAGACAGCGACACAATCAACCATGATGGTTCAGCCTAATGAGGAGAGGCAAGGCTCTGGCGGCAAAAGTCTAGAGGAAAGCAGCAGGAAGAACAAGACCATGGTCGCCAGAGCACACAGCTCATAAGACGAATGAGCAGTGACCAGGGATGGCTTGCAAGGTATTTATCAAGCCCATACAATTGAGATATTTTTCGATCATTCAGAGACTAAAAAAAAATTATGCGGAATTAGCACAGAGGTGCCGACAAGACCCATGATTTTATTAGCAACTATTTAAATTTGATTTGTTACCACACAAAGATGAAAAACATCTAAACAAGGACAAAGCCAACTACAACAAGTAAAATAAAAAGATCTGGCCATATCATTGGAAAAAAGCTTCAAGGAGGATGGCCCATTATAAGTGTATGACCTTGTCTTTGATAGAATGGACTTCACAAAAAAAAAAACCCATCTGTACGTTTTGCGACTGAATATTTCAATCCGTTTTGATGTCTTTCTCAGGGTTAAAACGTTGATTTTTGTAAGCCCCATAGAGTACTGTGTTATGGAACAGTTAATTCTGGTCGACCATCATTTACAACTTCCAAACCAAACACCTTTTAGCTAAAATTACAAAGGGTTAAATGAGGAGAAAATAGTAGCTTTCTTCTGATACCAAATTTTTGACCACTTCCGGTTAAAATCTGGGTCCTGGGACGATGCTATTAGGCCATGACCTTGTTAAAATCTAGATGTATTCATCAGTGCTAGGTGTTGAAGTGGGGTGCCCCACTGTATCTGTCACAGGTTATGGGGCAAAAATGTCAAACCAGATCAACAATTACCATGACTTTTTGGTGTAATATTTAGTTATTCTAAACTTGGTCATCATGTACACCATCACAGGAATGGTTTAGGTTATGGAAATGCATCCCGGGCCTGTCATAAGGTTGGGGAAATGTTTGACAGGCCTCAATTAGGTAATATAACTTTTCCAGTCTAGCCCTACCATCTTTTAGTTCTAGAGAGGGAAGGGGTTAAAGGGATAGAAACTAAATGATCCATTGGACATCTTTGGCGTGATTTGAACCAGGGGCCTCCGGCGCACCATTCCCATGAGCAGGATGGCAAGCACGAGGATCGTTGGCGCTTCGTACCCATTGAGTTTTTTGGTACGATGACGTCATCACATTTTTGGACTTATTGCATTTCCTAACCTCAGATCATTGAGTTCTAGTTGAGATTGTGGGAAGTGATAGGGTTAGCCATACCTGCCACCCTTCCCTGTTTTATAGGTCCATCCCTATTTTGAACGTCCAAATTGCAAAAAATAGGGATGTATCCCTATTTCTGAAATTCCAAACAAATCTTGAAATAACTTACCAGAAAAGTCCTGAATATTTTTGGGCTCCTGAAGCTCTCCGCATATCCCAGAGAGAAGGGAAGGGGTAAAGGAATAGAAGCTAAAGAAAGCATTGGACATCCGTCGCCCCATTCTCATGATCAGAATGGCAAGCCACGAGGAGTCGCTGGCCCGGCAGCGACTTTGTGTGCCCATAGAGTGTTGGTACGACTGTTGTCATCGCATCTTTTTTTGGACTTAGTGTCATTTTCCATACCTCACTCATTGAGTTTGTATGAGTTCCTGTAGTGATAGGGATAATATGTATTTCACCCAACTTGGTTTATGTGTTTGGTTATAATTCCTGGGATATACCTGGTCCATATTCATTTCACATACCTCATTAAAAGGTAATCTGTCCATTCCAGGTGTTTACCATTTTTTGTAGATTGGAAGGACGGCACTCATTTATTCATTTTAACAGAACCTTGTATTTCTTAAAAGATTTTGGAACAATTGGAAATACAAAATAATAAACAAAGGATTCACTTATATCTTATACATCTCAATCGTCTGTGTTGTTTCAGAATTGATGGGCCGCTTCATCACACTAATAACTCGGGTTCCTTGACGACGATGCAAGTTCCTCACCTTGGCAGTAACTCAATGCATATTGAAAAGAAAGAGGTGGCCTAGATCAAGGAACCTACAGGTATCATGCACCCCTCTCCTACCTACCAGCCAGCCAGCTAGCCTAGGTAGCTAGTGAGCTAGCTAACTAGCTTGCCTGCCTCACGGTCTTATTTCATATTCCTTTCCCCCTCTTTGTGCCAAGGAGACCCGAGGCCTGTAAACAATGCTCTCGATCGTAATTGAGCCTACAGTCCGGTAATGGTGTATTTATTATGTTGAAATTGGTGGCATGAAATTAGCACCGTGCTCAAGAAAAAAGAACTAATGACATTGGCATGAGTAGAAACCGCTGTGCCTAATCACACAAAATCAACGTTCGCTTTGATTAGACATATTTACACAAGGCTCTACTCCGTGCACTAATGTTTGAAGACGGTTAAGCCAAGCAATGTCACACCACAACAATCGTGACTGCAATTTGAACATGCTCTCTGTGTAACATAGAATTGACATTGGTGTGTAACATCATCACCCATCAGTTGCTAATGATGGGTGATCCTAGACTGCCAAGGACTGTTTAAGCTCGCAGGTGTAAATTGAGACTTGATGGTGTTTTATTTTCAAAATAATACTCCTTGAGCAAATTGTCTTTCAAATACACCTGCATTTTTAATGAGTTTTGTCCAAACAAAGCATGTTAAATTGGTTAACCCTGCACATTTTGGACTCGCTACTCTTTCTATGCATTTACTGATTAACTTCATTTTTAGTATCAGTGATAAAACTGTTTGACCCATTTGACCTAATTTTCATTTTCGTCATCATGATAAGGACTCATTTGCATGGTTTTTCAAGTTTGTCTATTCGGCTTAAATTTAGTAAATAGCTTGTGCAATAGGTAACATGACAAATCAAATTGAGGTCATCTGCGATCAAAGTTTATCCGAGTTTAAATGTTTTTCATATATGAGAATATAGTGGGTTTTTCTCAGATACCAATATTTTGACAACTTCTGGTAAAATTAGGGTCAGTGGAACGCTTAGCACGTTTTACAAACAAAACAGACTAACAAACAGACACAATATTTGAGTGAGGAAAGTCTTCAAGTAATGAACCTAGCAAAGGCTTGTCCAGTAATAGTTCTAAATTGCAAGCTATGTAAGACCTCTTAGAATCCTATTGAAAATGAAAAAATGTTTAGATATTGAATCAAAAAGTTTGTTGAGGTTTAGAGATGGCTTGAGTGGCAGTCGGCTAGAACAGGCTGATAGAATCTGCTTTTAGTGTTATTTCACCAACTCACAGCGAGCTGTCATATGTACCCCTAGGAATCACCCAGGTTCATACTAGTAAGAGGTAGGGCTATAGAGGGTCATAATTTGGGTTCATAGTTTCAGATCACTTCGAACACAGGCTAGAAGGATACTTTATGTGGCGTACCTCATCCCATTTTCGACGAACAAAAAAATTAAAGAGTAGCGAAAACCACGGGTGCCCAACGAAAATCAAAATGGTCGCCGAAAAAAAAAAAAATAAACAAAAAAAAATAAATCAACAAGAACAAAAAAAAAAGACCCCCCCCCCCCCCCCCCCCCCCTCCCCCACCCCCCACCACTCTCCCCCCCCCCCCACCCCCCCCCCCCCCCCCCCCTTGCCCCCCTCCTCTCTTTATTGCCTCTCCCTTGCTCCCTTTTTGTTCCTCCCCTTCCTTTTTGGATGGCAAACCCTGTTTTGGCATGCAAGGACTCATTCTATGCAACTCTACTCTCGCCACACTTTTCGTTTTCTCGTATGGCAATTTAGCTTAAATTGGACTGCGAGGGCGCTGTCCCACAAAGTACATATCATATCAAAAGTTTTCAATTTTAACTGTGGGCCATCTCAATTTTGATTCATCATTATTTTGAAGATTAGAGCTTTTTTTGTAACACTTGGGCCATTTTTCCCGTGTCATCAAGTTAAAATTTGACGAGAACCTCTCATTGGAACCACAGGGTCAACGAACTTATCTTATTTGTGGGTTTCAATGGAGGCATTTTTATGACAAAGAAAAGCCTATGTTTGTAAAACCGCACAACCACGTTAAGTCACTTTTCAGCAAGTGTTTTCATACTGAAACTCTCTTCACTTTTTCACTGTTCAAATCAAACATTATCATCGGATGGCATTTATGGAAAGAGCCCTCAAGCTCAATTTTAAGCAAAAACGTCATTTTCAAGGAAACCCCAAGGCGATTGTAGATGAAAGTTGCATAGCATGATTCCTATACCACCAAAACATTGTATTCCCCAAATTAAGCATGAGCAAAAAGAACCGAGTTATGGTCAAAACTCAAATTTTTTGAAATTTGGCGGCCATTTTGGATTTTTCGATATGGCACCCTGGTTTTCGCCCGTTTTCCATTTTTAATCTTGAAGTGGGATCTGGTTGATTAAATCATAATAGCCTGGTCAAAGTGATCTGAAACATTGACTTCCTATAGCCCACCTCTAATACTAGTGTACATTTATGGCTTGTGGCATGCCCATCTTCAATTGTCTCAAAGAGATACTGAGGTGTAGGTGTAAGATACCTGAAGAATGCCCAGTATTTAATTGCTTTTGAGAGGTATGGCACGGTAAAAGGGATGGCTGGGGTCAATCACCGAACCCCTTTTAGCAGTGTAGTTCATCCCCAAAAACAGTGGCGTGTGTGTTTCCTCCTCTTGTATAATCAGATTGTGATGCATTGCATCAGAGGTATTTTTTGTTGGCCCCACGAAATTACAAGTCGGTAACAGGTGTAATGCTACTTTGTACGTTGAGCTGGATAGGGTAATTATTACTTTAGTCTCTTCAGTTTTATCAGGAGTATATATATGGGAGAGGAAAACTCCCCCCTTGAGTGAGACCTCGTCCTGCTATCCAACTCATACTGAGAGGCATAATCAAATTTCATAGACTTTGGCGGGCAATGTAGTCCAGTGGATAAGACGCCGCCTTGTTGATCCAAAGGTTGTGGGTTCGAGCGCCCACTGCAGCCAATGGTGTTGTTACTTGAGGGGGCAAGGCATTTGGTCTCCGGCTGCCTCGTCGACCCAAGTGATATTCGGATAGCTGTTATGGGTACCTCTGAGCGGGGGCGCTATAACGTCCCCGCTTGTACGGGCTAAAATATAGGAGTTGTGAAACGGGCCCTGGTCTTTATCATGTGTGCTGCTTTGGCTAAAAATCACAACAAGTTCCATTTGTCCAATCAGCAGTCGTTTTCAGGGGTTAACACACCTTGAAAAAAAAACAATTCAAAACACCATGAAAATAGATAAACATTAATGCTAACCCCCGAACATTTATAATGTATGCCGATGATTTTAAAAATTCACTTTACTTAAAACATGTTTTTCTCAAAATGTGTGTTTCTATTCGTAGTGCCCGTTTTCTTAATAATTCCAGCAACTGAGTGCCATTATTCACAAAAGTATTTTTTACAAATTGGTTTTTTAAGCTGAAATCATGAGCTATCTATATCAGTTTTAGTTTTTTGGTCAATAGGTACCATTTAGATTTGCTTGTCCATTGTTTTTGTTTCTAAATCTGTGTCAAATTTAAGAGTAGTGTCAACCCTAGTGCTTTTGTTTTTTTAGCAAGAATTTCCTGATTTTGCACCATTTTAAACATCAAAACCTGTTTTTCAATCGTTTACCAACAAAGGTTATCCAATGCAACAATCCTGAGTTGTATTTTTTTTTTTTTTTTGCCGATTTAAACGGCTATTTGACCCATTTAAGTCACAAAAACCACATAGTCTTAACGGCGGGAATTTAAGTCAGCATTTCACGCCGTCAGGCGCAGTCCGCAGCATCGCGTTGCGCGGTGAGTTTTTGCTGCGTAATGACGTGCGCGTGTTTAAATGTACTTTTTGCCGCGGACGCATTTGAACGAAAAAATAAAAAATAATATTTTTAAAATGTAAACAAAGCGTCTAATTAATCAGATGAAATTTCAATTTCTTCTGATTTCTGTAGTTGAAGACCCAGGGGTTTGATTCAAGAGTGCCTAAGATTTATTTTCAGTCACTTGCAACACCATACTCATTTTTGAGTAAAAGGTAAAGTTATTGAGAAAGAGACAGCTTGAAATGGTGTGAAAAGTCACTTTTTACTCAAACACAGATTTTGCTCAATGTTCAATTTTCGCAAAATTTGGCAAATTTTCAGACAAATAACTCCAAAAGTACCGAAGTAAAAGGTGTGGTTTAACTTTCCTACGTAGCAAGCGGTCTATCTCCTATGGACTTTTTCTCAATTGTTAATTTTTCGATTTCTAACTAAGATATTCTCCAATAATATACTCAATTTTGGAAAAGAAGAAAAAATCACACTTTGTTTGACATTTTTCCTTCATATTTCGAAAAGTAAGCTCTATTTCCAAAAAATGAAAAAAAAAACGTCCACCTAACAATCTTTTCTTGTTCCTAAAATAACATTAGAAATCAGAAAATTCAAATTGCTTTTGTTATGCCGTCTGGAAATTTTGGGGCAAAAACATGTTTTCTTAGTATTTTCCAAATTAACGGAATGTTTTTACATTAATCTATGCCATCATCGGGTTCAACGTGGTTGGAAGCCAATTTTCTTTCTAGAATGTATACTTTTACAGACAATTATCAAATAGGTTGGCAAAGTTACACTCAATATATACGCGCAGCTAAAGGTTTGACACTTATCCCTTAAGACAGTAAGAAGAAATATCACTGGAATTGTTGTAACATTAATATTTTTTCATAAACAGAAACCTTCAATTAAAAGCAATGGGCATCTCCTCACACCCACTACTAGGGCGCAGTTGAGGAAAATTCCACCGTGCCTTCCTCCACACTCAGCCCGGTGCCCCCATATATTGGTGGCGGCGATCGCAGTCCGCCTCCACCTTACAACACAGTTCCACCACGAGCCTTAAGTAGCGCAGTTCCAACGTCAAGTTCAAACTTTACAACCCTGGAAGTAATTATGGCGGCAGTGGAGGGACATTCACAACACCTGTCACTCACTGAGGTAAGAGAACCCAAATCATGTGTGCAATTAGAGTAGTCAACTAACCATATGAAGAATCATACATAACCTGTAAAGCTAACTAGTACATAGATAGGATTTGGCAGCTGATACAAAAGTCAGTTGAATGTACTTTTGAAAGAGCTGGCCCTCATGAACTATCTTGTATAAAACAATTTTTTGCATCACACTGAACTTCTTTTCTTTAGAGATATTTTTAATTTTGAAATCAATCACCACCATCATCAAAACACTACTCATTCATCATTGTGGTAAGATACTAATCTTGAGGTCTGTACCTGCCATGTTTTAGGCCTGAAATAGCTCTTTCTGACAAGTGATAAGCTCAGTGTCACCGTATATGAGTATACTGAGAGACAGTCATTGATTTCTGGCAAAGGAATGATGATCCTTCACTACCCAGGCTGCACCTTGTATAAGCTCTCCCATATCTGGGTTATGAAACTATTCTAAGTTGGAAGCACGCTGCAAAATAAATCACACCCAGCCTGGAAATGATATACAAGAAAATAAAACTGCGGCCTACCCTGACAAAAGTGAAGTCCAATTCTTTACAGTTGTGTCCAGCATACTTTAACTGAGTTACTAATCATGGTAAATGCCCTCCATTGAGAATATTCACTGGCGAGTGTACAGGAAAAAAAAGGATACGGTAATTGACCGCCATGGTTTTGTTGATCCAATTTCCCCTATATTCTGCATTTATCACATCAGGAGTGCATTCCCTGAGGAGTTATGTTGATTGCAAATACTTTGACTTTACCCGGAAGGACCCCTCCAGTTACTAAGGATCATGCCGACAGACTCCACTGGGAAAAAATTCTGTGCTAATTTGAGGGTTGAATATTAAATTCACGATGAACCAGATTTTGACTGACTTATCATGAACATTGAAGCACACTTGTTGAGTGGGTTAAGAAACCAGCATGAGTGGGTTTACATTGCATCAGGAAAAGAAATCAAAGATGATAGCAACTTACAAGTGATGGAAGTAAACAAAAACATTTGTAGGTAATTTGTTTTTATGCATTTTAATTGGGTTTGAATGAAAGCAACATACTGATTTGTAGTCGTGATAAGCCTTGGAGCCAATGCAATTGTTTACAGCAATAAAAACAATCTAAAAGACTTAAGGTAGGTGACCCAATGACAAACTTCCACCCCCTTCCTTTTGCTCCATCAACAATTAGATTTTAGTATAAATAAAGTTCAATATTTTTTTTATCATTAACCTCAGTGAAATTTAAGGCCTGGTAAATGTTCCCTTTTGATGTTTTGAATTAAAAAAGGTCTCCACATGTGGTCGAGACCACAGTAACACACACTGGTTTTATGGTCTAATTAGTTAAAGGGTAGTTTAAACCAAGTTCTTTAAATCCGTTTTGTCCCTGCTAAACCGGGGATGGCCGGATACACCCCACACCTCACAATACTGCTGTGTGAGGATATATGTGGAGGCAAAAGATAATTACGCGGATGCCCTCCCCCTGGGCGCCAATCCACGAGTTTTTTCGCGGTGGGTCTAACCGCTAGCCTTTGGGCAACCACCCTTACCAATGCAAGGCACATACAAGTACATGTTCTGGATGGCTGGTATTGCTCTCCATATCTGACGCCCTTGTTAGGTATATCTTCGTTTTTGTGGGGGCCTCCACTTTGCCGGACCACTTTTGCAATCCGTTTGTGCGTGTGTATGTATGTTGTGTGTATGTGTGTCACTAAAATGTTAATTTTTTTTAAAGAGACACTGGCACATTTGGAAAATAGTGCACCCTCAAGATTTTCAAAATCGATATTTTTGCATGGATGTAAGGTTTTTATATACATTAGCCCTCACCTGAAATGACTAAGACCAAATCAGTGTCCTTATGGGTAAACAGAACGATTTTTAATTCAGGAGCCGGTGGAAATGGCATTTAACACAAGAAAACGCACACCGTATGCATGTTTCACAGGGCTTGCACCCTGTTTGACCGGTCTGTGACCTTTGTGGTTTTAATATCAATGAGTACGAGTCAGGGGCAGATCCAGGATGTCCCATTTTTTGTGTCGCCTGTCTGCCTTAAGGCAGGAAGACACATAGAGATCACTTTGTCCACTGTAGTCTGTTGTTGTTGTTGTCTGTTGTGAAAAAGGGTTAACATTTGCCTGTAATATCTGCATACTTCGATGGATTTAAACCAAACTCAAGTCATAGATGCAACATGGGATCCTGCATTTGCTGATGAGGTCAAAGGTCACATCCCAAGGTCAAAGGTCATGTGAGGTCAAGTTGAAAAATAGGCTAAAAATGTAAAATTGACCTAATTGAAAAGTCAAAGTTTCAAAATTGGAACCAAACTTGAGTCATAGGGGCAACATTGGATCCCTCATTTGTTAATGAGATCAAAGGTCACATCCCTAGGTCAAAAATCATATGAGACCTCTCATTACAAACCGTGACGGCAGGTGACACATGCGGTCCGAGGACCGATGTATTTTTTTCCAGTCAGTTCGAAATTCTGAAAAGGGGGTGGGGGGGGGGGGGCAATAAACAGTGTCTGCCTGGGCGCCCACCAACAGCTCATTATTTTATATTCTACATAAATACCCGGCACCTGACGCCCTGCATCATTCTTCGAGATATACAGGCGCCCTGTGCGTAAATGAATAAATGCATTTTTATAGATCTATAGTGTGTCTGGCGCAATGTGTGGCACAGGCGTGCTTTCCTCTGCAAAAAATAAGGGGTGCGCGCCGGGTGTGCCCCCCTCTAAATCCGCCCCTGCGAGTCTATGATGTTCATGTAATATACACATTTGTTGATTAAAGTTACGGAAAACTTAAAACTTAGCCTACAAATTACCTGGATATCTTTAACCTCTTATTGACATCCCTATCTGTTTTTGAGTATGTTATTCTTTATGTGTAAAATGTATCTCAATTCCAATGGCCTAGACAAGAGAAGATTTCAGTAGCTTCCCACAATGCATTACTTCCAATGGAGGTTTTTGTACAGGTACTGATGTGAATCGTTAGTGATGAAACATAGCTAAATTGACAGTACTGATCACAAACTTGCATTTTAAGAGTCTTTCATCTCTAACGATTCACATGACAACCTGTACAAAAACTGCCAATGGAAGCAATGCATTGTGGGAAGCTACTGGTATCTTCTCTTGGCCTAGACTATCATTTGAGAGCAAATTGAAGAAATTTCATATTTTGTGACAATGTGCCAGTGCCACTTTAAAATTGACCTCAATTGAAAAGTTGAAGTTCAATTGGAACCAAACTTATGTATTAGGTGCACCATGGGATCCCTCATATGTTGATGAGGTCAAAGGTCACATACCAAGTTGAAAGGTCATATGCCAAGTTCAAAGGTCATGTGAGGTCAAGTTGAAAAATAGGCTAAAAATGTAAAATTGACCTCCATTGAAAAGTTGAAGTTCTAACTTGAGTCATAGGTGCAACACGGGATTGCTCATTTGTTGATGAGGTCACAGGTCATGTGCCAAGGTCAAAGGTCATGTGAGGTCAATTTGTAAGATAGGCTGGGCGGCCCACAGCTTATATTCTTTGAATATAGCAAGCGCAAAAGCCGAGAACTGTTCTATACTTCTACTATGCAAACAGCTGGACCAATTTAACTTGAAATTTTTAACTAGATGTGTTTGGTAATATGCTTCCATGCGAGGGGTAAAAACATTATATGAAATATTGGACCACGATCGGGTCACCCACCTTTAAATGCAGTTTAGCATTTTGTGAGGTAATTTTGTAGAGAATTTTTTTTTTTGTAGCACAGCAGTGGTATCCTCCATTATTTGATCGGACATAGAACATTAATTGTCCTTTGCAGTAATTAAATTCACTTAGAAGGCCATGCTTTTAAATAGAAAATACAGAAACAGAGATCATATCGTACTGCGATGCCACCAGGTCCAATCAGTGCAATAGTTGCCCCATTTGTCAGAAATTCCATCAACATACTATAGTCCGGGGACAGGAATAAGGGCGCCCATTGGCACGTCGCGTAATGGGACGTTACATGGGACGGTGCAGAACAAATGTCGACCGGGACGACCCTTCTGTGACATTTAAAGCTTATTTAAAACAGAAAGTTTTACTTACTGACTTATTGTGTCCGTCGTCGAAAACCCACTCAAATACGGCCTGTTTTGACATTTTAAATCATTTTGTTCGAACATGCCCCGCCCCACTACCAATTCAAAACCAATCACATTCCGCGCCGCGCCGATTGACAAAACTTGACATACGCGCAATTGGTCGGCTAATTGTCCCTAACTTTAGTGTGCCACGAATGACTAGGAAAGATAAGGAATGGCAGCACACAGATTTATCACATGGCAGCTATTGCACTTACAACCTTCTTGTACTCACACGATGATATGTAATAGGAAGTATCAAAGAATACCCTACATAAAAACTCAATTTATGACTGCAATTTCACAAGTTTTGAAGGCCCAGTTTTTACTACAATTGTATGTTTTTGTGAATATTCTACTTGCTGCAATGTGGCATTGTAGATGAAGCAAATGACTAGCTGCATACTCGAGAGGTTTTGAAAGAACCTATTTGCCCCTATAAAGTAAATACTATGATGCCATTTCATATACCATTGTAGACGGTTTTTATTAGGTTAAGAAATAATATTGGATACAAATGATACTTGATATTTTTAGAGCAATACACCCAATATCTAATTGTATGTAACTTTTCAACATGAGTGGCATATACATATTTTAGTTTTATTGTATAAATTCCCCGCTGGCGCATACAGGTTAGTTTTATGAATACATTTTCAAGTCGTGGAA
>JAMKCH010047883.1:0-10776 GCA_023653785.1 Ophioderma brevispina
ACTGGGTAAAAATTGCCCGACACCCAGCTAAGTAAAAGGCTTGAAATGGTCATATCAATATGTGCAGAATGTTTGTTTTGTTTTTTTGCTTTTTTATATTCTATTTTGAAAATATTTTGAAATGTACATATTTTTAAGTAGTGGTCTTCCAAAAAAGAGGTTACGTTACTCTATGTGATGTGTTTACTTTGAATGAGCTATCAGCAATGTACTTCCAAATGTAAGTCAAACCTTGAATGCCATTATTTTAGTGAGTCAATTAACCACATCATCTCTTGTTAGTGAATCTGATTGGTAATATTGGATAGCACTTAGCTGTGAGTGGCATGATATTAACATTAAAGCCCAAATACCACACTACATGGTATGCCTTGAAGTGACCAAGTAATGATCATGGTAATACATAATTCGGTGACTTTAAAAAAAACCAAGCCTCTAGCTTGTACTTAATGGTGTGTAAATACAGGGCGAGTCAGAAAAATTTGTGTCCACTATTTTGCAACTTTAAGAAATATATATCTTAACATCATGGTACCAACAGAAAGCCTATTTTATTATCTTTCATTTGCAGCAAAGATCATTCACATCAGTTAGGTATAGACCGAGCTGCTGTCTTTATATTCAAGTAGCTGGTTTTGCACTCTGTCCACAGATTCACATTAAATGAACGGAGTTCATAGAAGCAAATCAATGCCCAGAAGAAAATTGGGCTATTTATTGAGTGCACCTTGATTACTCTTAAAAATCGATTTTTTTTCAAAATCAATAAAAAAAAAAAACAAAAAAAAACCTAACTTGATGCATGTATCAGTTTCAGGAAGAGTTGAACACATCATATGAAGAAGCAAACATTGGTGACAACCCTTTGAGGTAGAAACATGCATAAGTATTGTCTTTATTTGTAGACCAAAATAATCACATCTTTTTAAAGCGATGTAAATCTTACCATTATCACTGGCTCTTACACCATTAAGATACCACTTAAAGAGACATGAGGACATTTCCAAAGAGAAGCACCCCCAATTTTTTCAAAACCACGTTTTTTGCATATTTGGAATGCTTACCAATGTTGTAGATCACACTTTAGTGAATAAGCCAAACACGCCGTCTTATGTAATAAGATGATGATTTAGTATTTTCTGTCATGCACAATAGAAAATCAAAGTGTGGTTTTCTATAAAGATTACAAGTTAAAAAAAAAACAAAGTTTACGGCTTTCTTTTGTGCTTGTTTGCCCAATAAACCTTCCAAGTGTAATTTGAGAGAAATTTGTATCCTGGGCACATGTGGTCCAGTGGATAAAGCGCCCGACTCGCACCCCAAAGGTTGTGAGTTCGAGCCCCACTGTGGCCAATGTGTTTCGCCCTTGAGTAAGGCGCTTTACCTCAATTACTCCTCTCTACCCAGGTGTATAAATGGGTACCGGCATTACTCAATGTTGGGAAGGTAACAGACTTGTTGTAGAGGAGGTGTGGCGATCCCCCTACAGCAACATTATATGGTGGAGTCTGGCCCAATCGCTTCGAAAGAGAGATGGGCACTCCGTTCCTGTGTACACAGGTCCGTCCCCTTTACCTTTTTTTTTTGTATCCTCAAAAAAATCTTCTCCTGTCAATTGAAGTTAATATAAATGTGGACATACCCATATCATAATTTTGGACTGTGATTTGCTTCATTGACTGTCATGCATTTAAATGTGAAAGGGCAAGACAGGGACAAAACTAATTACTTGAATTTAAAAGACTAGACTAGTTTAGTCTATACCTAACTGAAGTGAATGATCCTTGCAGCAAATTAAAGGTAATAGAATAAGCTTTCTGTTGGTATTTGAGAGATATGTTTCTTAAAGATACAAAATGTCAGATGCAATCAGGGTCCATTTTTTTCTGATTCACCCTGTATGTGATGAGTATTTGAAATTAGTTGAATCTTCTTACCCCATAGGAATTTGAGCATAAATGCTGCCAACAGGCCCATAAATTATTGTTGTCATTTCCTGCCACACTTCAAATGGTCATTTGCTCTACTAGTTAAAGAAAGGCCATCATACAATACCCTCTGGATAACACACAACAAGTGCAATTACTGACTTCTTAAAATCTCTTAACTCCTGGGGTTTTAATTGAGAAATTAGATATGCATATTTGCACTTGTCGTACTGTATTAATTATCCCTAATAGGCATCCAGGGAACTTAACATTATTTCTTGAGGTCAATCTTTTTTACGCATGGTTTTGCTAAACTGGGTTTTCAGTACTGATTTTTTTACTTAAAGGGATAATCAGCGATTGTGTGAGAGAATAAAATAAATGTAGACATGCATTATTTTAGCTTATAAATCATGGATAAGTGTACACAATTCCATCAAATTACTCTAAATAGCTTATTGTGGTTTTTAATTACACCAGTACAAAATAAACAATCGATAACGTTTGTGTTTGAGGTCAAACTGTACAGGTCATGGTGCATAATATCATGCTTAAAAATCTAGGAAATTCAAAGGGAAAGGCCTTTTTTATCTCAAGTCAGAATTTGTATATGCATGTATAGAAATTCATAATAAGATAAAAAGTACTGCCTTGTCTTTAATATACAGATTTCAAGCCAACCACTTGCAGGTTATGTTAGCACATCCATGCCAGTAACAAAATACAGCAAGTAAACTTGCATCATCCCCCTGGCAAGATGGCGTGCTGGAACATGACTCAGATGACCTTTGACATCATCCCACACAGGAAGGAACCCCTATTGCCCTTAACGCCCCGGTCCTGTTATAAATCGACAAACTTTTTCGAAGGATACTGAAAAACAAAAACCTAACAAACTGGTAACGCACAGACACACACCAACATAGCCTCCGATGACTTTGACGCCTTGGTCTATGACCTTTGACTCATGCACATAAAAGAACCTGTAACTGCATCCTTAACCCAAGTCTGGTTAAATCGGACATAACTTAAACTTTTCAAGGAGACATGAAAAACTGGCATAACATACACATACACATGCAAAAATTAAAAAAAAATCCCCCTACTGCTTTTCATGCCAGGGGATAAAAATACCAAAATAATAAATTTTGATGATTTGTTTTCTACTAGAACGTTTTAATTAGCAATCACTGATTATCCCTTTAATGAAACCACTTGTCAAGGATTTTTATGCAACTTTCTGCCCAGATCTTAAACATGCTCTTTTCATTTCAAATGGCAATACTCTAGTTACATAATCACAATGATGAACATGTACCCTTTCTTCATAAATATGGTAAATATCATCAGATTTCTCTGATGCTAACGCTGTGACCATTTTGTCTGCTCACAATTTTTCAGTGAAATCTTGTAATGAATATCCCCGTCAGTGAAATGATAATAATATACCTTTGATGTTGTATAGCCTTGCTTATGATAAAATCTTCATATACATTTTTTTTGTGTAATGTAAATATAATCATGGTTGTAAATAGAAAGAAATTTCACTATCAATTCTTAGAAGCATTAATTTTCCTTTTGATTCTGAAGTGTAAAAAAAAATAAAAAAAAAAAAATAAAAAGAATTTGTGTTTGAGGAGACTCTTTGATCATAAGTGTCCCATACCCACTACTTGTCATTTTAGTATGTGAATCTGCAGATTAGAGTTAGGTGACCTTTTTGTAATCAACATTTTGTATGATAAAAATAATCACTTTTTTAAAGTTAAATCTTTTTTTTATTCATTCTAATTACAAAAATTCCCTTTTAAGGTTTGGTCTAACAAAGTCTAAGACAAGATGTTTTAAGTGGTTGAGATCTTCTTTAAAGTAATACACTTTTACTTTAGATATCTGATTGTTCTACAGAATATGTTTGCGCCAAAGCATCTATTTTGTAATAAGTTCATTTCCCAATTAACCACGTTTGGGGTTTTCCTTGGTTAAGTTTTTACTGAGAGTATAAACAACATGACTAGATCGCTTTAACCTTGACTTTTAATGGTCCCTCTTTTAGAATGTTTTTATCTCAAATCACTTCAGCAGACAATTCTTCTTGTCATCGGAAGATGATGGGTTCAATAATAATACACTCAATATTTTTCATCAATGGCACACATACAGCACTACTTGCTACCAAATGTAAATATATCTGTTACCTTTGTGCATTTAAGTGTACACTTCACTCATTAAGGATCACAGGCAATACTTGGGGAAAATCCCCAAGTGTTGTAGCAAGAAGAGAGCTCAAATTATCACCCCTATGTTGGCTAGCTATATGCTTATCATGTCAATAATTTTTGAAGCTTACCAAGATCTATTTTAAAGTTCAACCAAAATACCTCACAGTGTACCTAATCATCAACACTTTTCTGGGGCCCTTATTGAGGCATGCTATAAGTCGCTGTTCAATGTAAATGTACAATGACCTCATTCCACAATGTGAAGACATTTACACCACTGCTGAGGATGACTTATATTGGTATTGCCCTAGCACTTTCACTATATAGCCTGATGGCATCTACTGAAATTGCTGGTGTCAATGAGAGGGCAGTATCTTTCTCTAGCCACAGGCCTTCGGGTAAAATCAAGAGATTTGTTTGCAATTATTCTGTCAAACTTCACGATTCCTAGCATGTTAAGATAAAGATGTGTGATGAGAAGCACCATTCTTTCAGAAGCTTAAAATCCCACAACCATCAAAAGCTGATTGAATGAATGAAAACAATCTTGCTGCAGCTTCTTGTTTCCTTAACCTCATGTGAGAACATCACTAACCTCTCCTGTGTTGCCATGCAACCAATTCCATTCCTGCCTCAGAACATGGATACACTTGCAGAGCTATGTATCCCGGAAAATCAACAAAGGACGCTTAAAGTGCGCTAGCGCAACCGCTGTTCCCCTCAAAGTACACTTCGACACTGCGCACTTCGGTAAAATGTAAAGTGTGCGCTACGCTCACTCCACCTCGCGGAGACGATGGGAAGCCCAGGGCAAAGGAGGGAGAGAGCAGAGGAGGGTGGGAAGGAAGAGGGGTAGGGGGGGGGGAAACACTGGGGTAGTCACTGTTTGACAGCTTCCAGGTATGGAGGAGGGCTCCATCAGCAGAAGAGACTCGGCTCACTTCGGGAAATGTCAAAAGTGCTGCTACAGCTTCACTTCTTGGAAACTATCAAAAGTACGCGAAATGGAAGGTGTGCGCACTTCTGTATTTTCATAAATGCACTGGCGTACTTTGGCCAAACTGCGCTTAAAAAATCGAAATAATCGTCATTTCCTCTTCAGCCAGTCTAACAAACCAAATATTAATTGAAAACGGTTTAAAGGGTTCTCGGCTCCAGCTTTCAAAAGGAAGAGAACGGCGAGTAAGAGCTCCGAGCAAAAACATTAAGTCACAAACCAATTGTTTCCATGAAAGAAATCCAAAATCGGCACAACACAGTGGAGACTTTCAACGTTTCCATGGAGACTTTAAAAGTGCCCATGGATAGAATATAAAAATTTCAAAGTCACCACAGATGAAAAATCAATATGTAAAATTCTTTTAAGAGATTAAGAGAAATACACGCTAGGCTATTGCCAGTAGAAGATTCTAAGAACCGGATGTTGCAATCGATCTTAGATCCAACCTAATTTATAATAATCATTACAATAATATAATAATAATAATGCGCTTGTAAAGCGCATATATCCACCCTGCTGGGTGCTCAAGGCGCACCTTGAAACAAAATACAAAACACAATATCAAAACTACAGAACCTGCAAAATGGACAATAATTAAACATTATTGGAAAAAACTTTGTGCATGAGAATATGTTTTTAACAGTTTCTTAAATGTTGTAATACACTAAGCTCAGATGGCAGTTCATCCACCAGCGTGGGTCATCAATGGCAAATGATCTATCACCCCACATTACATATTCAAATGTACGCAAAAAATGAAAACTACCTTTTGTTTTCACTTTTCTGTAGCTAAATACAAGTAAAATCTAATTTATATAAAATCACGTGGGGGAAAATTGAAAGTGTCCATGGAGAAAATGTAAACAATGGCAAAGGTGTTCATGGAAAGTATTGCAGAAATTGCAAAGTGACATGACATCATGGTCAATTTGTCGCATCAAAGAGTAAAAACTTAGACAAACCATTGACTTTATTTATTTTTTGTTAAATTGTTACAGCTAATAAGCCATAGGCCTACCCGACATCGTCTTTGCGTAACAAATTGTATAACCTTTTAAAGGATCCCGCACTTACAATACAATAAGCACATTATTCCTACTTCCGTATTAGGTTTATTTGTTTTTTTTATGGAAAAAAATTTTTAAAAAAAAAAAAAAATTGACTTTACATTATCTTTTGAGCCTAATAAGTGGCGAAAATTACGATCGAGTTAGCGGTGGCAAATTATTTTTATTCTTAATCCTTGAAAGGATGCTCCCTTAAAAATAGTTGCATTCATTCTTAATTTTTGGTATAACTGGTGTTAAGTACTGCTCTGATCATGTGTATTCTTGGCGCTTTTTTGGGGGGAAGAGGGACAAGGTATTAATGGCAATATAATTCTTTAAATTAAAATGAAAATACATACTTAACTCAAAATTCTTTTTCTTTCCTCGCAATTATTAGTATTACAGTGTTTCTTATTTAGAATACATACAAAGATAAGTCAATAGTAATAATATGTATCTAATAGTAATAAGTTGAATAAAATATTTACAATAAATGAAATATGAGCTGAAGATACCATTAGAACGCCAACAGCGTGTGATAGCTTGTGATAATGGACTATGGCCCCTTTTTGTAA
The DNA here is from genome assembly GCA_023653785.1 of Ophioderma brevispina. Lineage (NCBI taxonomy): Eukaryota > Metazoa > Echinodermata > Ophiuroidea > Amphilepidida > Ophiodermatidae > Ophioderma > Ophioderma brevispina. The sequence continues at coordinate 6,775 of JAMKCH010047883.1, forward strand.
CGTATGGGTCTGCCATTAAATTAAGGGGCCAAGTGTGACACATGATTTTTTTTTCTAGATCGCTACTTTATCTGATGTCCTAGCGACAAGTTTACATTTTCAAGATCTAGAAACCGCTTACAATAAAAGAATTTAAACCTAAAAGCAGCAATTAATATGATTAAGTTTATGGCCATAATGATGTTGTCCAAGGTAACTGGACAACCAAATAAAAATACCAAAAAAATAGTGGAGGGTTGGAACTGTTTAATGCATTTAATAATAGTTCTTGCATAGTACAGCATTAATAACAAAACATAAATTATGTAAAATGCATTAAAGAAAATCTCCGATGTAACAAGGGACCGAAATGCCACCGATGGGACCACCGTTACCCGACATTTTGCTAAAAAATCACTGTAATTGGTCCATGCATGTTACCCGTACAATTCGTTTTTTTGTCATTACATCAAACATAATTTTTAACAGAAGAAAAATTATTTGTTAAAGCTTTACCGATGGATCGTGAAATCCAGTGTCGTTCATTTCAGAGTTTAATTTGATATCATCACATCATTAAAATAATTAAAAATAAAACGGTCAATTGTAATCCATTCAAACAAATGAAAAACTTAAAAAAAATGAACACTTATGATGCATTCTCGATAAATCATAGGTTAAAAAGATGTTAAAGTATGAAAAAGGGAATGCCACAGTATGGACAGTACAAATTAATATTTTTCATCGTTAAATCTGCATTTAAGGCATCTTCTACTTTGATAACATTTCATTAACCGACTGGCACTGAAGACTAATCGCGCACTTTTACAAATTTCATAAAGTGCGCAGCGCACATTAGTGATTTCTTAAAAGTACGCTTAATGAAAAATCACCTTTTGACGCAATAGCTTTGAAAACGCTAATGAATATTAAATGAACAACAGCACGAGCATAAATATCATCAGTGACTGCATTGCTTCTAGCTTTTGATTTGTCTTCTTCCATTCACCTTACTATTGCTGTTGCGGTCATTGAATTCAAAACATATTTTTTTTATAAAGACATATTTTACAGTTATGTGGCCATTGCACAACGATGACTTTGAACGGCATGCGACATTGTTGATACGAGAGAGAGTGTGGAATCCATTTCATTTTCGCCTAATTTCAGAATTATATTGATCTAATTTTTTTTAAATACGGGCCACAAACTATAGATAAAACAATCACAACATAAAGCATGTTGTTTAGTCATTTCTTACAGTTATTTAAAAAAATGTTTATGTTATTGGAGTCTATGATAAGTTCCGTAAATAACATGTCTTTAAAAATAGGGAAGAAAGAAATAGTCCTACACGACATGAGATGTTGAAAAAGAGTGGTAAAGCCTACTACAAGGCCGCAGACAAACAAAGTTAATCTTATTTTTTCATCGTATAGTTGTACTATACAGCATTTAAAACATATTTCTATTTTGAAAACATTTCATTAAACGACTGGCACTGAAGACTAGTCGCGCACTTTTACCAATTTCCCTAAAGTGCGTCAGCGCACATTCGTGATTTTCTTAAAATCGCTTAAAAATGGAAAATTCACCTTTTGACCGCAATAGCTTTGGAAGAACGCTAAATGAGTATTTAATGACAACAGCCACAGAGCATAAATATCAGTGACGATTGCCTTCTACTTGTGATTTTTCTTCTTACATCACCTTACTATTGCTGTTGCGTCATTGAATCTTCAAACATATTTTTTTTTAATAAAGAAAGTGATTTTACAGTTTATGCCATTGCACGACGAATGACTTTGAACGGCAGCCGACTTGTTGATGACCGAGAGTGGTGGAATCCATTTCATTTTTTCGCCTACTTTCAGAAGATATTGATCTAATTTTTGAATACGGGCCACACTATGTTCAATGAAACAAACAAGATAAAACAATCACAACTCAAACATGTTGTTAGAGGGAGTCATTTCTTACGGTTATTTTAAAAAAGAAATGCTTATATTTGTGGAGTCTTATGATAGTTCGTAAATAACATGTTTTATAGGGAAGAAAGAAATATTCCTACAACGACATGAATGTTTGCAGAGAGTGGTAAGCCTACTAACAGGCCGCGACACCAAAGTTTAATCTATTTTTTCATCGTATATTGTACTTACAGCATTTAAAACATCTTTCTATATTTTGATAAAATTTCATTAAACGACTGGCACTGAAGACTACGCGCAACTTTTACAAAATTCATAAAGTGCGCAGCGTAACATTTGTGTTTCTTGAAGTACGCTAGTGAACAAACTGCCTTTTTGACACAAATGCTTTAATTGTGGCACACACACAAATCCAACAGAAACAACAAACGCAGGCAGTAATATCATCAATAAGTGCCGGTTTGAGCTGAAATGGTAATAAGACCATGCAGATGATACAGGTTTTAATTCAATTTTTTGTAAGAATACATAGAGGCAATCTTACAATAACGGAACGTTTTACCGTTTCTATATAAGCTGTATATAGGCCCTATTCCTACTGTATTTTAAAAGGTACGAGGGCATTTCCAGAAGGGACAAAATGAAACCGATCTTTCAAAAGGCACGAGGGCATTTCAGAAAGGAAAAATTTTGAAAACCGATCTTTTCTTCTCGAATTAGAGAAGACTAGTCTTAATCACAGGGGAATAATCGAAAACTCGCGCCGCCTTAATGTACCAACAAGAATTTTTTTGTAGGCTACTTTTCAAGAAAACCACATTCTTCCTCTAAGGGCCTATTTGGACGCAGGCAATCGTCAAAATTTTTGTTTTGCTTTCCTTTGGTAGGATTAACCTAGCATGACGTTTTTTTTTTACTGTGACATTGGAAAACATTTATATGTTTTTATTAACATCTCCTAAGCAACTCCATAGATGCTTCATTTATAGAAAGAAGTTGTGTTCATAAAAAAATATTGGCCGATAACGAAATACCTCTCGGCAGTGTAGACCATATTATCATCGCACGGACCGAAAACTTGCCCCGTATTCATTTTCCTCAGCGAGGGGAGGGCAGATATATGCGTAGTTTAGGAAGATACCAAAGTGCGCATGTCACGGACACAGATTAGTTATGAATGGCCCTGTCATTGCGACTACGCGCAAAGTGCCATTATTCCAAGTGCGCGGCGCACTTCTTAATTTTCGGGAGAAGGACGCTTGTTTCTCCCTAAGGAGATTGCTTAATTTTCTGAAGTGCGCGCCACTTCGTATATTGACAGATCCTCGCAGCACATATTTTGCGCAGACTGTGTAAAAATACAGGTCCACATACCTGCGATGGCATAGTGAAGACTACAAAAGGCAGCTTGATAGGAGGGGGTACTTATGTTAATTGATTCCCAAGCATAGCCTGTGCTAATTGTAATTCGGACCATCTCTTACATGGGACAGAAAGATATAGAAAACCAGTAGGAAGATGTTGAGCGTTCACTTCATCATGTCAATCTCATTGGTTTTTAATATGTAGGATTTGGTGATCCTGTGTTTTACAATTATAGACGGCCAATCATGGTACGGTATAGGTCTCACACACAGTATAAAAGATAACATCAGTTGTATGGTGAAAGGAAAGTGTGCCTATATGCAAATCAATGGTGTGTTTCAACCATGCGGGTCAGGGGCAGGCTTACTTCTAAGATGATGTAGCTACTCCAGGATTTCCCCTATGGCAGACATGTCAATATTAAACCTTTATGGGCATCAATCTGGGTGGAAGGGGAATGAGAGGGACATGCCCCACATTTTGTGGATGGGGGACAACATTATCAATTCCCGCCCCCCCCCCGCAAGATTTGTACAAGGCCTACCGACCCCACTTACCCTGGACAACTGATTTTTGTTGAAAAGGTAAACCCATCTGTGGCAATCACAAACAGGAGCATTCCGAACATTTTCAATGGGGGTGTTGTTGGCAAAACTGTCCATTTGCTGACACAATTTTAAAATTTTTCACAGTGATCATAACATTTAATAAAACGTGAGCCCAAGTT
>JAMKCH010047884.1:0-24809 GCA_023653785.1 Ophioderma brevispina
AGAAATGCAAGATTCTAAATATACACTAGCTCACGCAGTTGAATATCTTGTTATTGATCGCCCATGACTTTTCAAGTTCAAATAGGTTACGAAAACAGCCTCAAAATTGTCAATGATAAATCCCATCTGTTTAAACTATCCAAACCAGTACATTTTATATTCTTGAAAGTGAAGCGTCTTCTTGCTTGACTCTTGCTCTTCGACTAACTTCTGAAATCTCCAGCGCTACTGCTTACCAAAGTGCCGGATTGTGTATTGTTACATGAATTATTTACGCCCATACCACTCATTATCTGTCACTGTCGGTATAATCTATCTCCATATTAATATACTTTCTTCCATCAATAGCTAGTAATATACATGGGATCAGTTGCAGAGAAGAGTTTAAAGTGTGAAATAGAATTTACGGAAAAAAGTTGTTTGCTTCCCAAAGATCAATACCAGAGTTTGTTCCATTTCTTTGGCAGGCAGAGAGAGAAAGCAGATCGAGAAAAAAACATCTCTTATTTCTTTTTTTTCTTTTTTCAGTTGTGACTCGACCCACCTCCGGACCGGATAGATAGTCAGCTATAATTTAAAGATGTGATTAGTCAGCCCAGGGGCCGTCGCTAGACATTTTGTCCAAAGGGGGGTTCAATGTTTTTATGCTGCAGTTAAGAATACTTTTGAGCGTTAGTGAAGGCGTTAGCTTTGTCAAAGACTCGGTTTTTAAAACCATGCAACTAGCGGCATGCGGTTCGGGGCCCACTCTTTCCTAAGTATAGAGCCCTCAGAGACCATTTCTTATTGATCGTTCGAACCAAACTTGCACACCACAAGTGCCTTGACACAAGAGCGCAAACGGAAAGCCTTAAACGGGTGGAGTCCAGCAGGGGGCCGGTTAGACCCCTGCCGGGGGTCCGGGCGGAGCCCCCGGTATCTCTTGATTTGAGCTATTCAGAACCTCAACATGGCCACTTTTTGAGGGGGGGAAATAGTGGAATCAATTAAAGAAAAGAATGCGTTTCCAAAAATTTGCCAATGAGGTGGCAATGCCAAAGGGAAGTACACAGTAGCGAGCGTGAATGTCTGTAACGATTGGATACGGGGTTTGGTGTTCAGAAAGAAAACGTTACCCTCCAAGAAAATGACATTTGCTTACTTTAATCAATTCCTATCCTTTTGTTAGATTTATACTATGAAAAATATGGACTTTTTGGACCATATGGGAAAACAAGAAAAGGAAAAACGGTGAAAAAAAATAACCAAATAATGACTGTTCCCTTAAAAATGATGCAACCTACATGTGTCCACGGGTAGCAATAGTAGAGAAACGTGTACACTGTAATTTTTACAGTGTACCGATTTAAAATTTGATTTTAGCCTATTTTCAGAAAAATGTAATTATTGCTTTAAAAAAGCACTGAAACATGCATTAATTGTTCCTTCAGAATGAAGTGACCTAAAATCCCCTCCACCCGGTCTCCATCATAAGGCAAAAGGGATTGGTTAAAGCGCACTTTCAAATAATGCCTTGGAGTGATCTACAATGGCATATTCTATTTAACTGTTCCTGGGTTAAAGGACCATCGTTCTTCGAGAATGGGTAAACGTGTTCCCTCAATGTAGGGTTCCCATTAGTACGGATGCCAATCAAGGGGAAGCGAGAAAAAAATCTGGTGCATGGGTGTTACAAGCCCCCCAAGAATTAAAATGAGTTATTCATTTTGAGTAAGAATAAGTTCATAATATTAGCACATAAAATATTATAAAATTAGGTCTAAATAATGTAATACAAAAGTAACCTGGTTTGTTGCATAACGGTGTGTGTAAAGCAAATAGAATGAACCAGAAGATTCAGAAGAGCTCAGAAGAGCCGGCAAACTTCTGGAATTTACCTGGACCTTAGTGATTCATTAGAATGTGCTTCACTGAACTTCTTGAAATCATAGTGTCGCACTGCTGCATAATTTACACAGTCAGTGAGTAGCTGCTATAAGATCCTAAATCTATTTGCAGTACATGTGGAATAATAGAGGGATTTCCAGAATGATGACATAATGGACTATATTTAGCACATGACTTCAGATAGAAGGACCAGATCCTTCTAGTATTGTTTGAGAGGATATATAAAGGCCCGCTTGGTGAGAGAAGAGGAGTCAGAGTATCATTACCATCATGCTCCAGTTATTAGCAGAGTTTCAAGCATAGTGGACAGTAAACATTGTCTTCCATAGTGGACATTTCATAGTAGTCTCAGCTCCATCAGTTTTCGTCCGCTTGTGTAGCCGTGTTCGGTGTCCGTATTTCGTGGCTCCTGAGGTTATCCATGGAGAAACCAAGGTACAGCACTTTTGGGACTTTAATTTAGTCGACCTCCGAGCTTTCGGGAGTCATTAGGAGCTGTTTTTCTTCAGTCGGACAAGTCTCCGTGGACACGTCCCACTACTGCAAATAGTTAAGTTTTACGATGGTATATTCGCCAGGACGCTTTGCAAGTTCGGCATCGTAATTGTAATCTCGCTGCAGGCCCGCGTCGCGGCACCACAACCAGGTCGTTAAGTTTAGTAGTCATAATTAACAACTTTATTATAGATTGATCTTTGATTATGATACCTAATCGATTTGAAATGAGATTGATTTAAAACACAAATTAAAATAAATTACTTTGTTGCTAAAATTGTAACAAGTTCAAGTGTATTGTCTAGTTTTCAGGAGAGTTTGAATCCGTAGTTTTGAGTGGTTTGGCCTTGGGTCAAGGTGACCGTAACAATGGCACACGAACTCTAAAAAGGTGCAAGGAGAGAGATATAGTCGTCAAAGAACAGACAATCAGCCGTAAATAAGCTGCAGTGCGTAGAGAAATGATAATTAACTACTGAAACCAGCAATGAACCCTGGAATTTGAGAGCATTATTGGCCAGTAGGGTCTTAAACATCTTTATTTGGGGGGTATTTGCATCCATGGTTTCCTCTGCTAATGCTAGCCGGGGACAAGTAGTGTTTGCATTCAATTTTTAGGGAAATAGTCATGGTTTGGTATTTTTTACCTTCATTTTCTTTCTGTTTTCCCATATGTGAAAAAAAGTACATATTCATAATATAAAGCTGAAACAAGGATAAGAATGATTAATTAAGGAAAAAAATTGGCCGTTTCTGGAGGGTAAACGTTTCTCTGAGACACCCTGTATGTAGGAGCAGAAGCCCTGCGGGGACCAGGGGCGAAGCCCCCCTGGAGAAGCTCATGTATTTAAGCTATCAGAAACTTCAAGATGACCACTTTGAGGGGTAAATATTATAATTTTCAAAGAAAAGACAAGTTTCTAACTTGTACTGGACGGGCAGTTAAGCTTGTACTGCGAAGGCTAAATACATATAGCGAGCGCAAAGTTTTAACGGGTGGTGTTGCAAGGAGTCCTGACGGCCGCCTGCCGGGGTCCAGGGGCGGAGCCGCAGGAGGAAGTGATTTTGAAGGGAAAACTGTATGGTAATTAATCAAATGAAAGAATGGGCACTCAGTAACCCAACCGACGGCCAGGAAGCACCTATTTAAAGTGATGTATTGGTATGAATCATAGCACATAGATAATGAAATATCCCTAAATAAAAAGACCAGATGGTTTTCAATGGCCATTGGAGTAGTATTCCTTGCGAAAAAATCCAGATTATTCCGAAAAAAGCTACACAATGGTATAAGCAATAAGTGGAAGCTACCTGTTTATTCACTGTGATATTTACAACGCCGCATGCAATACCGAAACAGAAGCAGCGAAAAATATATCACATACGCGATAGATCACGTGCAAGTTTGTCACAAGCCTCGTCCTTGTGAACTTCGTTGAGCACACAAAGGATAGGAGCGAAGTTCGTTTAGATTTTTTTATTGCAAAAAAACTACACTTTCTAAAACATCAGTGATTTGAGAAAAATGTTAAAAGGGGCGTTTTAGATAACATTTTGTGATTAACAAAGGTTTTAGTTGGCCTAAACACTAACAATCCATGAAAACGTGGACATTTGAAAAGGGGTCGCGTAATATTTATAGTTTTATCGCAGTCGCACTGTAACCACTGATTTCTATACAATGGATTGGCTACGCAACAGTAATTGTATATTATAGTAGAGGCCATATGCGATTCAACCTTGAAAAAATTCGAATAAAAGGACTTTTTGTATATTCTCGTAGGGCTATATGTGAATTATTATGAAAAAATTTGTCCGGCCTTCTGGCAGCTGCGTTGGTCAGATATTCAAGGTCAAAGGTCAATGACCATTATAAGGCATATCATGGATCATAACTCCTCAACCATTTGGTCTAAAAGCACAAATGAGGTGTCTATACCAAGGTTTTGGGGGTCAACAAACACAATTAGCATATATGAAAAACGATCAAATGTACCCTTCCTTGATTTTAAAAATAGTATGCACTATCTGTATGAAATTGTACTTCGTCCCCCTTCAACCATTTTAAAGGTGTTGGTTAAAACCTCCTTGGATTTCTTAGTAACAAAGCCTCTGACCTTTTTTGATTTTGGTACAGGTGGATTGGTATAAGTCTCCTCTTTCCATTGATATCAAAAACGTTCCAATAGTCCTCCATTTAATAGAAGTGAAAAAGAAAAATATTATAAGGTGGCAACCATCTCCGTCCTCCAAAACTGAGTCTTGGCTACCACTACCAAAGGTAAGGTGGCGTGACAGATTATTTTGTGCTAAAATGAAAGCAAATGATGGTCCCAAGATTGGATGCAGCTATTAGGTTTCAAATTTATGTGTTTTAGCTGGTCGGATGAAAAACTTGTTGGCAGTGGTAAACACCTCACCTTCTTCCCCCAGGAAGCATAAAGTTACCTCAGACCTTCAATGGTGGACTTTGCCACTCATACGAGGCAAGGAGTTCCATTAAGCCTACCTGTGACTTATTAAACACCCTGACAGTGGATGCGTTTAAATACCCTGACGAGGTATGCGTTTAAGTTGGGGGCTCACCTCTTATCTCTTAGGGGGCAGGCCGCTGACCAGCCTCCGTGGCTCGTCACCACATAAACGTCCTCGAGTTGTTCGCCGTCTTTCTGGCATCGCGGCACTGGCTCCCCGTGGTCAGGGGAAGGTAATTGTTGTCCGCTGCGACAGTATGAAGGTGGTGACACATAAACAAGGAAGGGGTGTAATCAGTCCCAGCCTTTGCAGGCAGATTCTTCGGCTATTCGGGTGGTGTCGAGATTGGGACATTGGGCTTATCGCCTCCCATGTTTCGGGAGTGGAAAATGGTTTGCGGACAGTCTCCCAGGGGGTCCCTAATCCCAGACACGGCCAAAAGTCAGAGGGCCATCGGTGGAGTGACAGCTCTACTATGCAGTTTGCCGCACAATCTTCTAGATGGTGGACCATCATAGGATTACCATGCATGATGTGCCAAAGTCTTTCAGGATTGGGTTTAACTTAGTGTCCTGACTATCCGGTGTTTCTTTTTTACCGAAGAGCCACAGGCCAGACCCGTAAAGGACTCAGTGATGGCATGACGGTTTCTTTCAGTCCCCTCTTATCCAATCTGGTGAAGGGTATATTTACGGATCGTCCCAGGTTCGTAGCCTTGTTCTGGAGTGGGATTTGCCATTGGTCTTGCAGTTCTTGGTGTCGGAACAGTTTCAAACCAACCGAAAGCTTAGTCTTCTGGAACTTCCTAGTGGCTGTGGCTTGTGGCCATAGGGGGTTCGGATATACATGCCTTGTCTACAGACGAGGTCCACCACCGCTTTGAGCTCAAGGAGGTCGCTATTCTTCCACATGCAGGCTCTTTGGCCAAGAATCAGACTTTTTCTTTTACCCCAAAATCGGTGTTTCTGCCACGTCTCACCATAGTTGCAGACCGGGGTTGCAGACAGCTCAGAGAAACCTACAGCAAGGGACACATTGAGCCAGCTGGATTCCCCAGTCATCTGAAATACACACAAAAACACCATGATTGGTTGACTGGCTTCTTGGTTAGGGCATATGATGTTCGAGCTCACGCTTCCTCCAGAGCATTCTATAAAGAGGCCTTCATCTCAGACATTTTGGACAATGTCGGTTGGAGTTCAACTTCCACCTTCTAACGAGTCATTTGATGCATGTGTTAGTCAAGCGGAGAGGGGTGTCGCCGTCCAATCCCTCTTGGCTGATCGACCTAGCTTCTTGACCCAGGAGCATTAGGCGACTATGGGAAAAACTTGTAAAAATTTGGATTAAAAGTGCTTCCTATGCTGAAAAGCAATGATGTTTATTGTTTTTATTGACCCCAAAACATGGGTATAGACACGACCTTTTTGCTTCTAGGCCAATTGGCTGAGCAGTTATGATCCATCACATGCCTTATAAAGGTCATTGACCTTGACCTTGAATATCTGACCAACACAGCAACTAGAAGGCCGGACAAATTTGTCCATAATTATTATATGCCTAGAATATACAAAAAAGTCCTTTTATTAGAATTTGTTCAAGGTAACATAGGACATGTGTCACATTAAACCTCTACTCTTACGGTCCTCCCTCAATTTGTTATTCTCCACCCTCAAGAAGGTTGTTTGAAGGTTTTGTTTTTATTTTTTGTGAGAAAAACATTTGGTGGAGCAAGGGCGAATCATCGTTGCGAGCTGTGATGCAGTTTCAGGAGTTGGCTTATTTTCAACAGTGGTAATGAGGCTTCTGATGTGGTCCAAATGAAATATTTGTCCAAGAATAGTTAATTAGTAATCATCGATATCCACTAATTTTACAATAGTATTTTGACTGTTTTCATTATAGATTATGGTCAATGTTTTGGTGTATTTGATACTTGTACAGACTGACAAATTATCTAATTTATGTTGAGAAAATGTAGATTTTTTTATTAACAGTGCTTCCTTTGCTGAAAGATAATGATGACTTCATTTGTAAGCCTCAAGACTGTTTTGATTGTGTTTATTGACCCCAAAACATGGGTATATAGACACCATCTTTTTGCTTCTAGGCCAATTGGATGGGCAGTTTTAACCCATCATTAGCCGTATAAAGGTCGTTGACCTTTGACCTTGAATATCTGACCAACGCAGCAACTAGAAGGCGGGACAATTTTTTTTGGTAATTATCCATATAGGCCTACCAGAATATACAAAGAGTCCTTTTATTAGAATTTTTTCAAGGTTGTATAGGACATGTGTCATATTACGCCTCTACTATTAGATGAATGGAGCAACGGGCGGGCATCTTGGTCTTCCGAACACAATACCATTCCAGAGACACCTGTTTAACAGAAGTTGTATCCCGGGTGCACGTTTTAGAGACATGCCATCCCATACGCGCAAATACAATTAGCTCACTGAATTGGCTTGATTCTGTAGTCTGTTATGTCGCTTATCCACATTTCAATGGGAATAACTTTGTATAAATGACCGGCTCTTAACCACCTGCTTGGGCCCTTTTTGAATGACCAATATAGCCATCAGTGCTTCAATTACGAAGCCGAGGTTTCAAATCCATTGTATAGAGATCAGTGTTCAAAACCCACTAATGCGCGGTTCAGCAATCTACGTACTTTTCAATGTACCGAGTAGCGCTTCTTTGTATGATGTAGAGTTTCCTAATTTTATTTTAAAAACTATATTTCTCAAGAATCCAAGGCTCATTTTATAAAAATTAGGCACAAATGTATGCCATTTTTGATAAATTTAAATTATCTGAAGTACCTGTGTTGAAAACAAAAAAAAAAAAAATTTAAAGGAAAACGTTAAATTAAAGCTGTGTTTTTAATTTTAACGTTAAAATTAAATGCGATAGTATTTCATACAGGCCAGAACTTGACTAACCACCGATCATCTTTAAATTGGTGTGAAAGACTAAACATGGCTTGTCGCAAAACGATAGCGTAAATAATAAACGTGGCGGCTTCCTTAAATCGTCTACTGCTTTGAAAGTTAAGCGTGAAAATGTTTTTTTTTCTTCGCAAGGAATACTCCAATGACCATGCAAACCATCTGGTACGTCATATTTAGGGATATTTCATTATATATGTGCCGATAGATTCATACCAATAAATCCCTTTAAGTTTATGCATGATCTGGGAGTTAGGGAACGAATCCCTATCATTTTTTTCTTGACCACTTCAGCTCCCCGACTGAAAATTCCCCTAACACTGGTAGACCAAACTATAGGGGGAGTGACCCATGGCTCCCCTCCCGTTGCCCATGCCACTGCCAAATTTATTTTGGCCATTTTGATCACTGTACTGTTGGCACATTAACAATTCATGATTACCGTTGGATGCACTTGAAACAAAACTAGTTGGCTTGAGGGGAAGCATTTTCAATATTTGTGATATTTTGGATTTATGCCGAGTCTGGAGTTCAATCTTATGCGTTCTGGTGCGGTTCTCTTTTGTTTCTTTCTTTCTTCCCCTTTTCTCTTTCTTTTTTCTTTCTTTTCTCTTCTCTTTCTCTCTCTCTTCCTTCTTCTCTTTCTCTCTTTTTTCCTCTTTTTCTTTCTTCTCTTCTTCCACCCCCACACCCCCCCGTGGCGACGGGCCTGGTCATAGTTTTATTCAATGAACCCAACCTTCCTTCTCTGTAGGTTTTATTTGAAAAGTTTGTTTTAAGTAGAAGGTTTAATAAACATTAGAACAAGTTAATGTCCCTAACTCTCTTTCAAGAAGTATGTCAAAATTACTGAATAGACGAAATTAGCTTTTGTCATGTTACGTAATTGTGTAGATCAGTTTCTGTAGCAGACTGCTTGATACAGATTTTATTTTGCGTAAATTAAGTTCATAATTGTTTGGTATAGTCTTTTAGTATTAACTTTTAGTTCTTACTTTATCAAGCTTAAGGGAACGGTCATTATTTACACAAGGTAAGGGGGAAGGAGGAATTCGACTTTTTTTCGTCAAAAATTTCGCATTCCCCTGATTTTATACAATTTCTCCATTTGAAAGTTCTCCCTATCCTCTAAAATCCCCTTTTCCCTCACCCCTTGGCGTAAACAATGACCCTCCCTTAAACAATGACCCTCCTTTAAGAATATAATTCGTGATGTGAGTGCAAAAAAGTCGTATCTGACATTTTTTACTTTTAGCGCAATTTAGTTTTTATATATTTTGAAAAAGTAGGTCATTACGCATACTGTGATATACATTTCAAGTGACAATCAATCAATTTTTATTTGTTCATCACAGAATACATCAAAAACAATTTGATAAATAATTGTGTAAATAATGCAGTACAGTGAAAAATTAATTGTTACAGTAAAGATGATAATACATTATAAGTGGAATTTTAAAAGAATATATAACTAGGATAATACTAGGGAAAACTATATTTAAAAGAGCACAGTAAGGATGTCATATTACTGCTGTACCAATGGTGAACGAGGTCAATGCTAAACGCAATGCATGGGGGTGCAGTGGCCTCTTTCTAAGATTATAATTAATGTGGAGTTATTAGGCTAATTAGGGTTAATTATGTGTAGAAAATACTTTTTTGGCACTCAAAATTGAATTTCTGTTGAATGCAATAAAGTTATGTAGATGCAAAAAAGTTATAAAGATACGCCGTTTTATCTCCCATTTTTTTGTTGAAAGTCCATTTTCATTTTTACCAGATTTCAGCTAATTTAAAGGTCCATGGCCCGATCGCTAATAGCCTCGTCCCCAGAAGCCCCAGATTTTACCGGAAGTGGTCAACATTTTGGTATCAGAAGAAAGCTGCTATTTTTCTCATTTACCCTGTGAAATCTTAGAGCCAAAGGGTGTTTGGTTTGGAAGTTATGAGCGAAAATGTGCCCTATTTTGGTCGACCAATATTAATTCTATACAGTACTCTATGGGGCTTAGAAAATCACGTTTTTAGCTCTCGTATCAAAACGGATTGAAATATCGGCGCGAAACTTTACAAGTGGGGTTTTGGAGTGAAGGCCAATCTATCAAGATGAAAACTTCATATCCTTAAATCGGGCCATCCCCCTTTAAGTGAAAAACCTTAATAACATATTCAAAATGCAGTTACGACCTTCTTCCACTTGACATTACGCTCAGTACTTAAGTATTGTACAAAAGTAAATTAATACGCATAATTCAATATATATTTCAAGTAAAAGGCTCCAATTTATTGCAGAGCTATTAGGACTAATTAGACCTAATTAGGTGTAGGTTCGACTTTGAATGTAACAAAGCCGTAAGTGCGGGAGGCAAGGTTCAAACTGACATTTTGGGGAAAATTAGAATTGCTAAGCTTTAAATATATAAATTGTTTAGGTTTTCAAAATGTAAATTTGTTTGAAGTCCAACTTCTGCTTAATTTGTGTTTTGGTTTTATATGTTTTTGATAACCTTACAAGTTCCATACTCAAACTGATAAATGTCACTTCTAGTGAACTCTTGTAATTGCTCAGCTCGCGAACTGGTAGAAGAAGGAAACGACACCGAGTTCTATATATTCCATAACCATCTTTTTCAGCCCAATAATTTACTGCATTATGTTAATGAAGTTTAGGGGGGTGGTAGTGCCACTAATTACGAATGAGGATGTTTTGAGTCAGATTTCCCAAATAGATATCCAGTGTGAGAACCTAAAAACAATTCCAACAATCCGATTGACTTTTGAATAATATGAATAATCATACAAAGTGACTTTCAGATTATGTTTCGTTTATTTTTATGTTTTTGGGGGGTTCGTTTATGTATTGTTTTGTTTGTTTTGTTTGTTTTGTTTGTTCTTTTTATTTTTATTGTCGGATATTTTACCTTTCAAAATGTAGGAATTGGGATTGGGACGAGTTGTTGTAATCTTAAACAGAAATCTCCAAGGGGGTTGTAATTTTAAAAACCAAAATTTTTGATGTTTATACCCCAAAAATTGGTACGTGGTGAGGTTATTAAAAGGTGGCATTAAAGCCATCCATGGATATATTTTCCTCAGTAATTCTTTATCCTCTATTCAAAATATTTGTTTTTTTTTTTCAAAACAGGTACTTCAGATAAAACGCTTTTCATGTTTAATCCTCCACCACATATGGAACTTGAAACATTAAGGCATTGCGCCCCTGGAGATATAATAAAAACTCAGATACAGCTGCAGTATGTTTCTAGATACTGATATCGTCTCAATTCCTTTATTTGAAACAGAAACGGAGAGGAGAGGGGTTGCAAATGAGCACCAACCAGTGAAACAATCGCGGCGCCGTGCATTGCTACCAATGAGCGAGCTCCACCCCCCGATAAAGTACAATGATTATGAACCAGTTGCGTTGCGCGCCAATTTTATGGTAATTTTTATGTCACACGCGCAAACCTCTATCTCTATTGCTTCACCGAGTATAGTATTTGAAAAAGAAAAAGAAAACGATATTACTCTCAGGTATAAATTGATAGTGTTTGTTATTGTTCACACACTGTTTACATTGGAGATGGGAGATTTTGTATTTTAATATCCCTTGAGGAAAAATATTTTACGACTCTTCTAGCAAATAAGACATCGCTTTAGAATCTAAAATTCCTCCTGCAAAGGTTCAATAAAAAATGCGTATGCAAGTAATATTAAGATGGCATAATGGCTTCAAGCCACACAGGCCTGCAATAACGTTGTTTAGAGGTGAAAAAAACAGAGTAAATTGTTCTTGTAAAAAATAGGTAAGGCCTTTTAAAAGTTCAACAAGGTCGGCAGAGTATAATCGCGCGAGGTTCAACAACTACGCTTGACATAATTACACGCTCCTCCACATCTAATTTATTACACTTTTTTTGCTTCTAAGAATGAAACATTCTATTCATTGCGTTATGGGCGGCTGGAAAGGTGGAGTAAAATTTTAATGGAGGGAATGGAGAGTATTGCACACCTCATTATTTGCATACCTAGCTCGTATTGATTGATTGATCAACAAGGTTCATAGGAGTCAATAAGAGGTTTGAATAAGTATACAAACCGCACCGTTGGCATCACGTTAATGACTTCAATAGAAAAACAGACGCGGTAACACCATTGGAAAAACAGTGGAGCCATTCACCATAAGCAATTGCAAATAAGTGTCGGAAACAAGACAGAGTGGATGCATTTCGGTTATGTTCTTCCAAATATCAAATATTTTTTTTATATGCTCTGCATGATTGTATTTTAGCTTAGTCAAAACTGTTTTTTAATCTTAACAGTATATGACATCTGTTGGTGTTCGTTCTCAGATCTTAATGTAGTGTCATTTCGCATCTTCGTTAATGACTGTTATGACGTCGCGTGGCCGGCAAGTCAGAAATACCCTTTTAAACACAAAACAAATGAGCCTTGTGCACAACTGATTAAATTTTATATATAACATGTTTAATGATTTTAATAATGAATTGTTCAAGAATTTGGTAGGGTCCAAGACAACATTACATATAATAAAATTACGCACAATGATTAAGATTTCTGTACTTATTAGGTGAGAGGTCACTAATGGTCCAGAGTTAAAAGAAGCCTTGCAGTTCAACGATGATATGTCCCACTGTGAAGACTTCAAAACGACAGTATGCAAAGTGACACAGGTAAAATTCCTGGAGAATCGTTCCAGATCCAGCAGTTCAAGACGACTGTACCACTTGTTGCTGAGGGTTAAGCGAATTATTTTGCCCCAAACAAGACCGGAAATGGTATTCGAGCACTTGATGAAATGCTTCATGTTCATCGCATTGTTTCTTACTAATTCTGAAAATTATGAACATTATTGCCGAGACCTATTTATGCTATATCTTCATATCTGTCTAATCACCGTTTCATTGCCATGGTAAGGTCCATCTGTGTCTTCCTTCGAGCCCAAGCGTCAGTTGTTGGTGTGGAGATGCTTTTGATCTGGTGCTTTTTTTTTGTTAAGTTCATTTGCGATTCGTCTGTGTTCAAAATGTGGTCGAGGGAAGGAAGTCATCTACTAAGGTCTTTGTACCAGCGAGTCAGAAAGTACGTTTTGATGGTACTCAAAACGGCCTTACCAGGAAAAACCTCGTTAAATGAGTTGATCGTGAAAATTAGGCTGCCTAGCTAAAATGTATTTACAATAATGTCTGTTTTGTCAGGCCTGAACAGTAAACGTGCAAGTGGCTTCAAGATTTTGAGGTCTCTAGAAGCAAAGTGTTCTTCAGAAAATCGCCTGACCGTCTGTGTTCAATTGGTATAGAAGTTGGAAAAATCATTTGATGCACTCCAAGATGATAACTATGGCATATACACAATCAAAAAACTATTCCACGAGAGAGAGCGTTGCCGTAGGCGTTTCATTGCTTCTTCCTATACTGGCAATCGGTAAGTGGTTAAGCTGAAGCACAAAAACTAGTACTACAACTATGGCAGTCAGTAAATTGGTTCTCCAGTGTATGATTACCACCGTGACAAGTCGTTGTATAAAATCTAGAATTTTGGTAGTATGGTAAATAAGAATGGGCATGTTTTGGACACATTTTAACTTTTAGTTCTGGCGGACAGTGATCTGTTGGTAATTTGTTTTACGTACACTCCTTTTTACGGATACTCCCTTAAGTCGAAAGTTCAAAAACACCAAGGAGAAAGATTAAGTACTTAGATGGGGGACAAACCACAAGACAAGCCTGTCTCCAAAAAAATGGTAACTCAGAAAAAAAAGGGTTAATATGAAATTTCGAAATTAATCATTCTTTATTGGCATAATTTAAGAACAACAAAGACCAGGCTTTCCCAATGGTGTTGGTTTCTCTTATTTGCTTTTGTAAATTCCAGATATATAATCAATTTATTTGCGAACACCAAAATCGATTTTGTGCCAATTTTGCCATGGGGCAGAGTTGATTCTCCCAGTTATGCCAAGCATGTATTAAACCTCAAAAACAAAGATGAAACTTGACAGAGAAACAAAAACACAGAGTAAAGTAAACAAAAGAAAAAGAAGGTAGTTTGATCGAAATGATGTATTTTAATAGTTCAACATAATTCAGTTCAATGATAAATAATCGTATTTTCATAAATAATAACACAATTACAAATATTATGCACGTCAATGAAATGGACTTTGACTTTATTTCAAAATTGGTCTCTGATTAATTTGGAAGCAAAGGATCAAAATGTTGGAGGGAGTTTGCCATTTCATGTACTTCAAGACCATAAAAACTCTCTCCTCCAGCATGTCCAGATTGTTGTACGCTCATGGTTTCTCTTCTAACAAACAACAGTCTCAGTATGTCGAATGTTATTCACTTTATCTTAAAAGCAGAACTTACTGATCATTAATTCCCACACATTTAAGTACTTTTAGAGTTTCTTTATGAAGTTAATCCCTTTTTTAAAAAATTTTTATATCTGCTCAGTGTGATAACCTTATGTTTAAACAAATTCATTCACGTTTTCACTCAACCAGAAGTGGTCTGACTAGACACTCCATAGACAAGAACGGAATTCATGAAAAGAAAACTTCATGAGGCATTTTTTTAGTAGAAGCATTTGAACATGGTTGTCTAGACTGGATTTTTATGTGACCACGAAAATGCCGGTTGCCTTGCTGTTATTTTGAGTGCCAAATGGGGTTAAATTCAAGAAATTCAAAATGGCCGCCAAAAATACCACTAAAATTTACGTTTAAAAAGATATAAATTCGTAATTTTCCACAGTTACAGACGTACACTACTCGTCTACACAGACTTTTGCAACTGAGATATCTAACACTAAACTATTAATCATAAAATTCTGCTCAAGGGTAAAATTTGACCAAAATTCAAGATGGCCGCCAAAACATATCAAACTAAAACTTAACAAACTTAATTTTAGGCATACAATCCCACATTAATTCATTGTTATGAAACATTTACTGTCTCTACGACGGTGATTATATTAGTGAGTATATTATTATCAAACTTCCTCAGTTGACGTTGTAGCCCAAGGGGTAAATGTTATCCAATTCAAAATGGCGCTAAAATCCTAGAACCTATTGTATATTAGGTCTAAACCAATATTGTACAAAGTCACCCATAACTGTTTTAGTATAGGTGTTTGATACTAAACCTTTCTTAGAATTGGTATGCCAGTTAAAAACTTTCTGGCTTTTGAGTGCAAAGGGATCAAAAATTCCAAAATGGCTACCAAAATTTATCGCTGAAAGGCAAAGGTGAGCGGTATTAGTTTGCATACTAGGTAGTCTGCACCAGAAAAGTACTGTTTGAGCAAGTCCAAAGACTGACAAGGTCTTTACTACACGATTTCCATTCTCGTACTTGTATAGATACAAGATGAAGTATATGTTTATCTGTCCATGATTTTATGTAAAATTAGCGACAGACTGGATCTGGTGCCTATAGAGTTCTCTTACTTCTCAAAGGGACTTACAATGCATTTAAAAAGCTCAATAGCATATTCGCCCAATATCAGAATTACCTTTATTCCATAATTGTGAAGGAAATATGTGACAAAAAATTAAATGCTGTTATCCTTTCGGATTCACTTTTGAGAACTAAGCTGAGCAACATTAAAAAAAATCAGTAAATAAGACTAACAGATACATTATGTTCAACATTTTGACTAAGTAAATTGGAATTACGAGATCTATAGTGCACCATCACGTAAAATTTCATTGTTTTATCTTTAACCTCATATTTCCTTAACATTGAGGTCCCAATCCACAAACAAACGATATATTAAGTATTTACTTAAAAAATTTCAAGTAAGTTTGAGTACGTTACACAAATTTTCATTGTATTTTAAGTAATCGTTTCTTTGTTTTAGGCTGCAGTTGGACTATATTTTTGAACCTCTAATTGAAACAAGTAGAAAAAAGGAAAAGGTTCATTTTATATCATTCTTCATTTAGGGAACGCAATATTGATGCAAAAATGATAAAACATTTATTAAATGCCATTCGTTTTCTTTGTGAGGTTGCATACCATTCTTTTCATAAAACTTACTTCCAGGAAGAGAGAGATATAAAGGGAATAATATACAACTTAAATCATTTCAAAATAATAGATTTTTAGAACACAATGACATAATGGTCATATCTTCAGATACAAAACACATTCATTTGTTCCAGAAGTTTACATTCATCTGTTAAAGAAAGTTTATTTGTAAAGATTGATCTTACAGGTAATGAGATTATATAAAAGAATGAATTGGAAGTAAGCTAACTTGTTTTGAAACCTCTTATTTTCTCTGTTTGAACATTAAGAAGTATCACCAAACTGGATTTCCCTATTAAATTTATTTCTCGGTAATACAGAAAGGCTTTTGTTTGTTAGTTCGACACTCTATAGATGTCTTTGAATTGAGCCAAGAATAATTACTACAGCTTCTCAAAACTTAAAAATAATTATGAGTATTTACTTTTTTTCAAAGCAACACAAGGTCTCGATTACTTAATGCTTTCTTTTTTTAAGACGGGTTTGTTGAAATTGCATGGCTTAACTTAATCACTTGTTTAAACAACTTTACATTTACATACAATTTGCCTAAATGGAATGCTGTTTCAATGCGAATGTCATATCAAATAAATCTCCAGTTGTATCATTGTAAATGAACAGATCTCTGCTATTGCGTCTTACATTATCATACACCCTAAATAGCACTGTTGGAGGATATTATTTATTTTACACTTATTTTGCAGAAAAAGCCATGTTTTAATGAGACAATGATTAAAAAAAAAAATAGATTTGACCACTGATAATGTCTACCACATTTTCAGATACAATTTAGGCAAGACAGAAATGAAGTCTCCCACGGATCAAACCAATGATCTCCGATCTTGTTTCCATAGTACACCATTGTTCATTGATATTCCAGATATCCATTTTATCTTAATAAACTAATTTTATTCAAATTAGGCATATTCCAACACCATATTCCACATCCCCATATTGTTTCTTTTAACGTTCTCACAGAAGAACTTATCTGTGCAATGACCTTTTTAATATTCTAGTGAGTTCCCAGCATTATCAGGAAGTGTGAGATTTGAGGAGTTTTTATAAACTTTTTTTTGCCAACAAAATGAGTGTTCTTGCTTTCCGACCATTTAAATGTTTTCCAATACTGATTTTTTTGTTTCCATTGAGATTCTCATGCTACTTTTTATCCTTATTGAAATTAAATTACTAGACTCAACAGGGCTTGTCCGTGCCCCCATATATGACATATGGCATACATTTCAACACGATTGGAGCATATTTTAAAAGTTTGACCCTGTGTAACCTGAAAATTGGCCCCTATTGAAAAGTGACACCACAAATTTGAGAGTACTAACTACCTAGCATTTATATAGGGGTCAATACTAAACTACCAAAGGTTTGTCAAACTTTTCGTAGTTGGGGGGGGGGGGGGGTGAACGATGAAGTTTGACCTGGGTCCATGCTCTTGCTCTAATTCGGTCTTATAGGTCTACGGCATGTTCGAGCCAATAGCATTAACTATTACTAATTTGAGCTAATATATCCTAAAGTCTAGGACTGAAATTTGGCATTGTCAGTATCATTTTTTCGAAAATGTGTTGTAAGAACAAGCTGATTGAACTCTATATGATCGTCCCGTACCAATATAATAATACATGGAAGTATCAATATCATTTACTCGTCTGGACGATTTCCCTTCACTTCCTACGGATTACATGTATATTGGAAAGATATGCTGTTAGGCCCTTCCAAACTTGCAAGTCATTTCGAAAAAGGTCCAGACAGTCTATGTATACATTTATTATATTTGCTACATAGTAAGTATGACCACCCATAAGCTAGCCTACAAAGGATAACACAAATTTAACAAACACACCAATAGGTGCTGTGCCTTTTCTTACTCTTACTACAACTAGAAACAGAATGTCATGGCATTTAGACGTGAAATCGCCTCCAGTAGTCTTCCTTTCACTGGGTACAGTTAATTCCCGTATTGACCTTTCTTTATAAAAAAATTTGGAATAAACAAAAATCAAATTTGAGGAAAAAAGTATATTTTTCATTTTTATTACGTCAGATTTTGGCGGCCCATTTGGATTTTCTCCAATTTGGGCTCGTGGGGATAGAAACTTATGCTGGTAAGTTATAGAAAATATGCTCAGCTTCAAGGAACGGTATATAGAATTAAGTCGGATACATTTAAAAGAAGAGAAAAGCATTAATTACAAAAATAAATATGAAATATGTGCATTTGGCCGGGCCATTTTGATTTTTTTTGATTTTTGACCCGTTGCCTCAAAATTTCAGCAAAGCACACCGGCATTTTCGTATCAGCA
Organism: Ophioderma brevispina; assembly: GCA_023653785.1. Taxonomy (NCBI): domain Eukaryota; kingdom Metazoa; phylum Echinodermata; class Ophiuroidea; order Amphilepidida; family Ophiodermatidae; genus Ophioderma; species Ophioderma brevispina. Next base: position 18,184 of record JAMKCH010047884.1, read on the forward strand.
CCAAAAAATCAGTATAGAAAAGTTGTTTGAACGCTTCTACTAAAAAATGCCTTTGTCCTTCCTTAATTAATGCATTCTTTGTGAGAATATGTGAGTCTACCATATTGGGTGGCGTGGTCGTGTACAGGTCAGCGACATGTTGCTGAAGTAGTATTAGCTATTTGCAGGGGCCATTCACGAATTTTAAAACTGACAATAATTATATTTACTCACCTTGGGACTACAAATTCATACCAATGTCACGATTCTTATTTTCACGGAGGTGCCGTTCATGTCAGTGTACTTAACGCGGATGTTTGGCGTCAATAACTGGTGCAAAATGAAAGAAATTGAAGGCACTAAAGTTATACTATGTGCCATACTAAATTCCACATAAAAAACTTGCAGAACATGTTTTATAATACCTCAGAATGTTGCTTTTTTTGGGTCATAATTATTTATTCGTGTGTGTGATAAAACACCCAGGGCGTCGGTTACCACCTAGGAGGTCGGTAAGTGAAGTGATTTTTTAAAACTTTTTTCCCGACAGGTTTTTCCGTCGGACAAACCCCCGCGAATCCATGTACTTAATTAGTAGCCCCGGGCTTCGCCCGGGGGCTAGACGTGTTCGAGCTAATTGGAAAGATACATCTTAGAAATAATTGACACCACAATGGATGTACGCACATTTCTAAGGGAAGTTGCATCAAAATAAAGGACCTGCGAGGTTGTGCAATATCTCTGATATGAGTGTCCAAGAATACTGTGTAAACTCAATTGAGAATATGTGCCACCACACAAAAACATTGTAAATTGATCTTTTGGTGCCCATATTGGGTCAATTTATCCATGACATCATTATCTTCTTCACTTTGTAAATTGAAGTGAAAATGCCCACTTTTAAGGGGTAACAAAAATTGACATTATAGGAAAAATTTGGTCACACTTGCCCATTTGTGGGCCATTTTAGGCCAATTTTGAGCAAAAAAGGATTTGCCAAACCGAGGTAGCAAAAAATGGCAGCGCTCCCTGGTTCAACTAAGGATGTTTTCTGATGGTCAAAGCTTAAGTTTAGTCAACCCAAGTCAGAGCGTTTTGTCATCCAAAAGATTTTTTGGCTTTCTTTCTTCTCCCCTTTCTGTTCAATTGGAATTTTCCCCCCCCAAAATGGCCTTTTTTTAGTGTTTTTTTGGAAAGAATCTATTTTAGCCGTTGGTTATATTTAAACTAAAATGTTAACAAAGTAGTAAACCCAATATTATACTTGATTCCCTAGAATTTAATGTTTGTCAAACCAAACCACAAACAAAAATATGCCTTATTTTTGTTTATAACAAATTCTTGAAAAACACGCATTAAAAGTAAAGTTTTTACAGTGGAAAGATGGCACAGTTTTACATTAGGAATGAATTATAAAGTCCAAAGTTATAGCGGCCCTCGCTCAGATTGTGTCCTGTCTCTAATTATACGGTCACTAGATATCCTAGCTCTTTCACGTAGCAGTGCCGTCGTCCGTACCTACCTCCTAACCGAGGGAGGGGAGAGGTAGGGACTATCGGTTAGCGGAACAAGCCCAGAGAACAGAGGGCTAGCTGAGATGATGTTGGGTTTATATTAGTATCAGATTCTAAGTGTGTTTTAATGACGCGCACAAATATGTTTTTTTTAGCTACCACGGAAAATGCATTTATAGTGCCCATCATGGCACATATAGTGTGACTCATGATCATGCCATACAGCCCAATTATGGATAGGCATGACGGAGATGAGCCAATGGAGGGCCTACGCATGCCACAGCATGTACGTCATTGCGTCACAGGACCTTCAACGCTGTGAAAAACCCAACCAGCACCTCAGCCAGTCCAGCCCCAGGGCCCATCCCCGTATCGCAGTGAAAACAAAGGTCGCGGGAAAATCAAAAATTAGAATATTTACGACCAAGCCACAGTGCAAGAGCAAAAAACACTGTGCTTCAGAGCATATCAAATGTTTTTATTTTTTACACACATTGTTGCAAAGCATTTTTTGCCCTGGGGTTAAGGCCCCCTATTTGCTCCGCTATCGATCACACCCAGTCCCTTAGTGGCATAACCAGAGGGGTGGGGGAAGTGGAATCATTACCCCTTGGTTGGTATCTTGGCCCCCCATCTTCCCCCCAAACAAAAAATTGTGATGTTCGGCACAAATGGCCAACCTTTACCATATTGAAAACACACATAGGCCTAGGATTACTAGATGAATAGGTAATTAAATCTTTCCCTGGAATAGCCAGCGCACACAGGTTGTTACAGTGGAGAAAAAACCCAGTGTGCTTGGCGGATTCGAACCGGCCAACCTCTGATTAACTAGCACGGCGCTTTAACAACCGAGCTATTAACGACTGGGTTGGTAAGAGGAGCAATAGAGATCATCGGTACGTGTTAGGTTCGAAAAGGTGGCTCGCTTCCTACGGATAGCATCAGAACGGTTATAGTTAATATACAATGTATTGGTAAGTTTCCTTTGTGTTGCTGCATCTATTTGGAAAATTTTAGAAGTATAATATGTCAACTTAATTATTGTATAAATATAGTTTCATTTGTTATGTTTTGCGAATTGTGTCCGATTGGCGAATAACATGTAAGCCATAATTTTTTGCTGCAAGGAATGGCTGCCAAAAGGTTGTTTTTTTGCGCCCCACCCTTTGCCAGGTTTAGTAAATGGCATTATCACGCCGTTTACAAAAAAATATAAACGGCGTGACAATCCTAAGTTCCCAGGATTAACATTACAAGTGACCTATAGGGCCCACTAAATACCAAATTAGGGATTTCCTTTTTTGCAAGAGCCAATGTAATAATTAGGCACACTACTTACTTGGGCCAATGGTTTCAGTTTCAGATATATCAAAATCTTATTTTACAGTTCTCGCAAATAAATTGTGGCCAGCGGGGGATGGAACACTTGGCAAGACGTTTTCTCAGCAACGCTGGTAAGCGGTAGCGGGTATGGTATAAGTATGGGTGTATGGAATGGATGCAAAGCCGTAGCGTGTCTTACGCGTGAAAAGCTTTGTATACGTGTTATGCACCGGTATGTAATATAGGTTGGCCATGGATTTTTATGCGGGGGGGGACTGTAGTTAAGTCGGGGGACGAGGCTGCTGAGTATTCTGAAATGCCCCTTATTGTTCATGATGCACAAAAATCACCAAAGAGTGAAATCTGAATGGTATTTATAGGTATGCCCACTTCTCCCCAAAATGGCGCAACACAGGTTTGGACGCAGTGCAGTTGGTGCCACATGGCAAAACAGCATTGGGTTATGGTACAGAAATTATACTCAAATTGATTTGATATAAAGTGAGGAGACAATATATTATTACGAGCCCGTGACGTTTAGGGACCACGTGTCACGTATGGTCCTAGATTCGAAGGTATAGACACAAATGACAACTGGCAAACACAGATTGTACCGGTTCATATGCCATCAGTCCCGGGGGGATTGGGTGGTAACATTAACCCCATTATACATTGGAACGCAAAACGGGACGGGGTCCGCGCCTAAAGACTTCACACGACGAGCTAAAAAAATCACCCCCTAACGAAAGCGATTCAATACTGAGAGGGAGATCTGATAAAGAAGGCACGAGAAAAAACAAATCCTGGGGCATACTAAAATGAATTTTTGGAGGATTAAAAAAATAAGAGTGGCATATTATATGACGAGGTGTGACATTCAATAAAAGTTAAGCCAGGCTAACCGCATGTATGCCTTAGGACTATTTCGAAAGGTGAAGAAATACAGGATGCAAATTCCACCATTTTTAACACAATCCGATGGATTTTCACACGAGATAGTCCATTAGTGGAATAAACATCCCGTTTCCCCTTATAGGACCTGAATGATTTGATTTGATGTTTGGCAACTTCTGGAAATTTGCCTTTACCCATTAATACCAGGGACATTAAAAACTGACACATTTTGCAGGACAGTTTGAACAATTTTGAAAACTCTGTAACTATGCTTATAGGCCTCACGTTTGTGTGTAGGCCAATGACATTGTCATGACATTGCTGATGTTTTTTTGTTTTTGTATTTTTTTTTTTTCAGTGTAGATATCATGCTGACATGCCATCAGATGGGCGGATTCGATATTCTTGTAATCTGCGCGTCGGAGGTGGGTTGGGGCAAAACTTGCACTGCGGTTACACATGCAGAGCTCGCGAGCCTGCGCGCGTGCATTGTTTTGAACCTGCATGCTCCATTTCGGTTGTGCTGTTTAAAGGTTTGCTTGTTGGGTGGTGGTCAAGGTGTGTGTGTGTGTCTACAAGAAAGTGATTTAGGTCAGCTAAATCCATGCTTTGAGGCTTACATAATACCCCATGTGCTTAGAAGGGATTGTGTTTGCGATGTGGAAGGTTTAACACATTTCTTGAAATCGGTATGGGCACATAGACTCATTAACTCTTAGTGTTTTTCTGTATTTTTTTATAAGATTGATGCAACGTGATGTGAATCATGTGTGTGCATAATGATTGTGTGGTGTGGCGGCGACCCCCAGTGTTTGGTATCGTTGGGCGTATACCAGATGGGTTAGAAACTGTTTTTCCGCTCAAGTTCTAACCTTGTGAGTTCACGGAACAATGATTTTAAACCATTTGTTCATTGTGTGGGGTTTGTGATTCTTGTCTGTTCATGTGTGTTTTCTTGTCCTGTTTAAAAATGGGTATATATTGAAGCAAAATCCTTAGAAATGGGGCCCTTTTTCTACCAAATGACCATTTAGAAAATGGTATTTATAGGGGGTGCTGTTGCAACATCCTCAGCTGCAATCCCCGACCCAAACCAATCTGTCCACCCCCCCCGGGATGTGTTTTTTCTTTTTGTTTGGTCTTGTGGCTGATTTCTTTTTTGATGTTTTTGCAAGCTTGATTACATCAACCATTCTCACTCTTCTTGTAGCATGGGATCTGAACGTTGTTTAGCTCCCTTGATTATAGGGGCTCTCGTCCCACCCATAGCAACTTCACGCTGTTAGTGCTCTAATTTCTCTAATGGACGAATTCAACCTTATGGATGTGTGGAGGAATGAGCATCCTAATTTGCGGGGGGTCTATACACGTCACCACAAAAAAGCCTCGTTCTTTCCCGTCTTTCTGATTATATTTTGGTGTCTTCAGACTTGGCTGAAATGTAACTGAGTCCAAAACGTCATCAGGTGGTATTACAATCTGATCAATTTATGTGAATGTAAGGATTTCTACAGATGGAACCATCAAAGACCTGTAAGTTACGGAAGCTAACTGCACAATATTCACCATGATTGCGAATTTGTTAACTTTATCAAAGACAAAAAGTGATGAGTAGTTCAAAGACATCCCAAAGATGCTCATGATGATTACTCATGTTATTTGGGAGTGCCTTAATGTCCATCAAGGGGCCATTGTATCCATATTGTAGCAGCAGAAAGGAACGACCGCCCTCTCCTCGGGCGCAGGCCCGCTCCAACAGATCTTCTCACTTCTTACCCCTTGCTTCATTTGACGGCCCAGCGTTCTGATCCGGCCCCCTTGCCCCTGCGTGTCCTCCTGCGGCTTTGTCCGCTTTTTCCCTGCTTTGCCTTCCTTTGGAAGCCCCCCGCCCCAGCGCCTCCTCGCTTGTGACTCGAAACGCAGGAATTATGTCCGTTCTCGTATTAAGTGGGCTGAGCATGGTGAAAAAAGCTCCAACGTATTTTTGCAATTGGAAAAGCGCACCAATGAAAGAAGAACATTTATTTGCTGAGGAATAAAGATGATTCCTTGATATGACCAGAAGATATTCTTTAAACGTCTTCAATCTTTGATAGCACCTTATATAGTTCCCATCCAAACATGATTAAGGATAATTTGGCCCAATTTTTGGCTCATGTTCTAAATTTCCTAAAATATATGAAGATAGTAAAAACAATCTGAAACAAGCTGCTGTTAATAAATTGAGATCTATGGCATCCTTGAAATGAAAGACTTGAAATAACAAAACGCTGGTTTGATGGGCTCCCAGTTGGAATTTTATGTGGTTTAATGATATTATTGAGAGCTTTTAAAATATGCTATCATTACTCCTTTGAGCAAGGTTTTATGTCTAGTTCACAGAGAAACGGTATTATTACTTTGTTGCCTAAGAAGGACAAAGATCCCCTCCTTTTGACTAAAAAGTACAGGCCTATTTCTCTGTTAAACCAATGACTATAAGATAATTGCAAAGTCATGGGCTAAGCGTTGGACTTATGCCTCCATGAAATTTTCGTGTGAAGATTGAAACGATTCAGACCTGGTTTTTCTGAAAGGCAGGGACGAAACATAGTTCTAATATTAGAACAATCATTGATGTGATTGAGTATGCTGATGCAAACAAAATTCCTGGCTCTATTGTCTTGTTGGACATAGAAAAAGCATAATTTGACAGTGTTAACCATAATTACTTATTTAAAGTTTTGAAAATCATTTTAATTTTGGTAAAATAAGTCATTGATTGGATAAAATCATTTTACAAAGTAATAGGAAAAAGCTATATTATTAACCCTAAACACGGACACGGGTCGTTTTGGGGGACATGTCCATGATGCATTTAAAAGCATTTTTAATTTTTGGTTAACGGCCCAGATGCATTGAGAAGCATTTTGT
>JAMKCH010047885.1:0-19455 GCA_023653785.1 Ophioderma brevispina
TTATAGAAACTTAGTATCACAAACATGTGTTTAGAGACCAATTTCAACTTTCTATGTCGCCCACAAACAAAGATATGAGGGAAAATATGTTGAAAATAGCAGCCATTTTGAAATCCAAGATGGCTGCCTAACGGCTGGTCGAAAAAAATGGGAACAACCAAATTTGTGTTCCTTGGCCTCAAATTTACCTAAAAAAGACAAAAAATCAAAATGTAGCAAAAATCCATTAAATAACACAAGGAACCATAGGAACCATACTAGAAGCTAGTGGAATAAATGTTTCAAATCAGTTGTCAAAATTGTAACACCACGGTCACATTATCTTAAGGTCTTTGTTGAGCCATCAATGGGCTTAACTATTTAAATGTAGAGGAAACCAAATTTAATTGTATGATAAATTTGATTTCAAATATGAAATTCTACAGGAGAGGAAGAAGGACAAGAGTGCAAAAAGGAAGCACATACGACAGAAGAGACAGGAAAGTAGCGACAGTGAAAGCGATCCAGAGCCCACCCAGCGCAAGCAGGCTAAACGAGAATCATCATCGTCATCATCAGGTTCTGAAGAGGAGGAAGAGAAGGAAAGAAGGAAGGACTTGGAGGAGAGAGATGCATTTGCAGAAAGACTGAAAGAGAAAGACAAGGAAAAGACCAAGAATGTTGTTGACAAAGGCAACAAAAAGGTAACATGTGATTAATTAAACTATTATAAAAAAAAATACCAAATGTTCTGATTCCAAAATAAAAAGCAGTGAAAGGTGGGTGACCCGATCATGGTCCAATTTTTCATATGATGTTTTCTCCCTCACATGGACGCATATCATCTGATTTCATATTTTGAGTTAAATCCATCAAGCTGCTTTGATAGTAGAAGCAAAATTGTGTACTTAAGTAATAACAGCACATTTTTCAAAATTTGATATTTTTGCACAGTTGTGATGGTAATTGTCTAGTAAACTTTACCGGCGAATGACAATCCTAAAAATGCGTATTTATCGTAAAATAAACAATTTTGTAATTAGAATTGGGATCCCTGATTGTACTTAACGGAAGAGCTAGAAATACTATTTATGTCTGTCCATGATGAATAGTGCCACCTCAAGAAAGTTACCTCAAATTTAACTTGCCTGAACCGACGGAACAACTAATGGATGAGCGTAGACACATACACATAATTTGCCGTTTCCAGCAGCCGTCGAATTATTATCGGAGATCTCCGATATTATTCTAATTACAAAAATTCCTCCGTTTGCAAAACATAAAGAATTTGAGCTTTATCATTCACAGATATATTTTACTAGCCAATTACCAATACAAATGCAAAAATCTCAAAATATTTGGAAAATTGGGGGCACTCTTCAAAAAAATGTGCTGTTATTGCTTTAATTGGCCCATATCTCCATTAATAGAGATACAGATTTAAACTAGTCATGCAAGAGACATGACAACAAGGCGGCATGGTGACCCCTTAATGTGCCCTTTAAGTGACCTTTGACCCCTGTAACTTGACCAATATGTCACTAATGTCATTAAATGTATTTTTACATGTTAACAACGTTATGAGGAACCAAATCTAAGCATGTCAGGGATTTGACCTTTGCACCTCTATAACGTGACCCCTGGGTCACGAATAGGGTCAACTGTTATTGTTCTGTATTTACGATATCACAAGGATTATTCCTGCCAAATTTCAGTTCAATCGGAGCTTGTTTGTAAATTTTGACCTTTGACCTTGAACTTTGACCTTTGGGGTCGAGACTATCCTAGAACTCTTCTACTATTAATGTTACATCACTGTAGTAATAACGGGCTTTATCTGTCCTCTATAGGCTGAGATAAATCCAATTTGGTCTTATTTTTAGCATTTTTTGGCAAAATTGACCTTTGACCCCCTTAATGACCTTTGATCCCGGTATAAAAAAAACCTCGTGCACACAACAAAAATGCATTGTTCCAATGCAATAAAAAAATTCTACTATGCTTAGTTCTGGAGATAAAAATTCTTGAAATTATTTACCTTAAAACTGGAAATGACCTTTGACCTCCAAAATAAAAATACCTTGCATACACCAGGTATAATGAATGCATATCTGCAAGTTAAGTTACTGTACTATGTTTAGGTTTTGAGATAAAAAATTTTTGAATATTTTGGAATATTTTTGGTTTTTGACCGGAAGTTTTGACCTTTGACCTCGAACTTTGACCTTTGGGGTCAATACTATCATAGACCTACCCTACTATTAATGTTACATCACTGTAGCAATAACGGGCTTTATCTGTGCTCTATAGGTTGATAAATAGCCAATTTGGTCTTATTTTTAGCATTTTTAACACATTTGACCATTTGACCCCCTTAATGACCTTTGACCCCAATATAAATAAAAACCTCATGTACACAGCCAAAATGCATTGTTCCAGTTTAAATTAAAAAAATCTACATTGCTTAGTTCTGGAAATAAAAATTCTTAAAGTTATTTAGCTCAAAACCGGAAATGACCTGTAAATGACCTTTGACCCCCAAAATAAAAATACCTTGCAAACATTGGCTAACATACATGCATATCTGAAGTTTTGTTACTCTGCTATGCTTACATTTTAAGATAAAATGTTTGAAAAGAAGTTTTAGTTATATCGGCATAATCCTGTACGAAGAAGAATTTTGCAATTAATTACTTTTGAAGCCTGTGCCAGGTCAAAGGTCAGACAGGGGTCAGTCATATACATGAATTTGACACGCAGTTGGGTCATTTGGTATAAGTCTGGTCAGAATACCTCAAACCGTGACTGAGCTAAACGCAATGTTGCGCAGAAGACGAAGAAAGAAAGACAGACTCATCAAAAACCGAACAAGACGCTGACTGCCCGTCTTGTAGAAACTAGACACACCCCTTTTTGTCATGCCTGGCGACATGAACCCCAAGGCGGCCCTATTAGGAATGGTGACCCCTTAGTTCCTTAACTGACCTTTGAACCCCTGTACTGTGACCAATATGTCACAATGTCATTTAAATGTATTTTTACGTGTTTAACAACGTTATGAGAACTTATGTGCTGTGTGTGAGTTTCAACTAAATCCCAGCATGTCAGGGATTTAACCTTTACAACTCTATAACGTGACCCCTGGGTCACGAATGGGTCAACTGTTTGGTTCCGTATTTACGATATCCCGAGGATTATTCCTGTCAATTTCAGTTCAATCGGAGCTTGTTTGTAAATTTTGACCTTTTACTTGAACTTGACCTTTGGGTCATGACTATCATATACCTCTCTACTATACTGTACAGCACTGTAGTAATAACGGGCTTTATCTGTTCTCTTTAGGCTAAGATAAATCCAATTAATTTGTCTTATTTTTAGCATTTTGTTTTTGGCAAAATTGACCTTTTGAACCCCCCTTAATTGACCTTTGATCCGGTTATAAAAAAATCCTCGTGTACACAACAAAAATGCATTTGTTCCAATGCAAATAAAAAAAATCAAACATTGCGTAGTTCTGGAGATAAAAATTCTTGAAATTTTTACCTTAAAAAACGGAAAATGACCTTAAATGACCTTTGACCTCCAACTTAAAAATACCTTGCATAACACCAGCAAACATGAATGCCATAAATCTGCAGTTAAGTCACGTACTATCGGTGGGTTTTGAGATAAAACATTGTTGAACTATTTGAATATTTTTGGTTTTTGACAGGGGGAGTGACCACTAATGACTGTTGATCCTGAAACTGTGGACAACCCAGAAGACCCTGCTTCGGTAGCAATACGTGTGCTCTAATGACGTCACTCTGTTACGTAATTTGTAAGGACAGGGGGAGATTTTTGAATATTTTTCACAATTTCGGTTTCAACCGGAAAGGAAGGACCCCATATTGCATTTGATCCTTATCCTGAAACCCCTATATGAGGCAAGGGTCATTGGTTCCTGTGAAGAACTTTGGTCGATATCGGCGTAAACCTGTAGAAGAAGATAATTTGGACAATGAAATCACAGATTATTGATTTAATATGTGATTAACCTTTGTTTTTGTTAATATGTGATTGACCTTTGACCTGTGGCCAGGTCCAAAGGTCAGACAGGGGTCAAGCCTAGGACATAAAGGGGACGGGTTAACGGTCTGATGCAAGTCTGGTCGCAATAACGCTCAAACAAGACTGAGCTAGACACAGTTGAAATGTTCCGAAGAAAGAACTAGAGCTTATGTGGACCTAGGCCAATGGTACACAGCCGATGATCCAATATAAGTGTTGACAGCTTTGGCACTCAATTCCTTCATGGTCCCAAATGCTTGTGACCCCTGGGTCACGAAAAGGGTCAATCAAGTGTAATTTTTTTGTATTACGATTATCCCTGAGGATTATTACTGTCAATTTCTCAGTTCTTCAATCGGAGAAGCTTGTTTGTAAATTTTGACCTTTGACCGTGAAACTTTGACCTTTGGGGTGGAGCCTATCATAGAACTCTTCTACTATAATGTTACATCACTGAGTAGTAATACGGGCTTTATCTGTCCTCTATGGCTGAGATAAATCCAATTTGGTCTTATTATTTTTTAGCCTTTTTGGCAATTGACCTTTGACCCCCTAATGACCTTGGATCCTGGTTATAAAAAATCTCGTGTACACAACAAAAAGCTTTTCAATGCAAATAAAAAAATCTACCACGGTAGTTCTGGAGATTTAAAAATTCTTTAAAAATTATTGACCGTAAAACCGGAAATGACCTAAAAGACCTTGACCCAAAAATAAAAAATACTGGCATACACCAGGGGTAACATTGAAGGCATTATCGGCAAGAGAGGTCACTGTTTGTTTGAGTTTTGAGATAAAATGTTTTGAACATTTTGGAATATTTGTTGATTTTGACCGGAAGTGACCCTTAATGACCTTGATCCTGAAAATGTGGACACCCGAAGACCCTTTTTAATATTTTTTCACAATTTTTTGGCTTTCAACCGGAAATGACCCCCTTAATGACCTTCGACTCCCTATCCCTGACCCTATATGAAGAAGGGCGCAGTGGTTCCTCTGAACCAGTTGGGTTGATATCGGCGTAATGCTTTAGAAGATGATAATTTGTAACATTAAATGACATATTTGAACCCCTGTGGCGAGTCAAAGGTCAAATGGGGGTCACAGTCATGCATGTTTGGAATGACTAAGCGGTCAATTGTTTGAGGTCTGGTCAGAATAAGTCAAACCATGGCTGAGCTAGATGCAGTTAAAGGACTTTTGCCAGAAAGAAGAAAGAAAGAACGTCATCATAAACAGATCAAACCGATTGCAATCGTCTGTGTAAAGAAGAAGAACCCATCAAAAACGAAAGGCACACCTGAAGGCCGCTTGTAACGAACTATAGGTTATGTGGCCATAGGCCACTTGGACACAGCCGATGTTAAATGATGACCCATGACCTTTGACCCCGTGTCAATCACAATTTGGGTCGAATGATCTGAAGCCCTTTACGGGCTTTTTCTGTTTTCTATAGGCTGAGATATGTCCATTTTTAGTCTCATGTTTTAGCATATTTGGGCCAAAATTGACCATTGAGCCCCTTAATGACCTTTACCCGATATAAAAAAAACCTGTATGACACGCAAAAATGCTTGTTGGCAGTTGCAATAATTCCTATGCTATGGCTTAGTTCTGGAAGATAAAATTCTTAAAGAGTTTTAGCTAAAAACCTTAAATGACCTGTAAATGACCTGTAAATGACCTTTGACCCCCAAAATAAAAATACCTTGCATACATCGGCTAACATACATGCATATCTGAAGGTTATGTCACTCTGCTATGTTTACATTTTGAGATAAAAATTTTGAAATTTTTTTTTTTTTTTTTTTTTTGAGATAAAAAAAATTGAAAATTTTGGAATATTTTTGGGTTTTGACCGGAAGTGACCCCTTAATGACCTTTGATCCTGAAACTGTGGACAACCCGAAGACCCTGGCTGGTAACAATACATGTGCTATAATGACGTCACTCTGCTACGTAATTTGTAAGGACAGCGATTTTTTGAATATTTTCACAATTTTTGGCTTTGAAACCGGAAATGACCCCCTTAATGACCTTTGACTCCTTATCCCTGAACACCCTATATGAAGCAAGGGTAAGTGGTTCCTCTGAACCAGTTTGGTTGATATCGGCGTAATGCTGTAGAAGAAGATAATTTGTAACAAAAAATTACATATTTGACGCCTGTGGCCAGGTCAAAGGTCAGACAGGGGTCAATGTCATGTGACATAAATGGTCCAAGTTAGCGGTCATTTGGTGTAAGTCTAGTCACAATACGTCAAACAGTGACTGAGCAAGAAGCAGTTGAAGTGTTGATAGAAGAAGAAGAACGCATCAGAAACAGAACAAGGCGCCTGAAGGCCGCCTTGTAAGAACAACGCTAGTAAAACAGAACACAGCCGATTTGCAATCGGCTGTGTAAAGAACCCATCAAAAACAGAACAAGGCGCCTGAAGGCCGCCTTGTAAATAAAATAGGTTATCACACAACACTATGGCTCATGTCATTCACTCCACTTGGGGTGTTCCTTGAGTCTGTCATGTATGTGGGGGAGAGGGCAGAAAGGTCAACAGTTTGTTTTTTTTTTTTTTTTTTTTAGCATGGGTCAGTGCTTCCTCTGAACAAGTTTAGTTGATATCGGCATGATCCTGTAGAAGAAGATAATTTGCCAATTAAATGGCATATTTTGGCTTTCAGACCGGAAATGACCCCCTTAATGACCTTTGGCACCTTATCCTTGAACACCCTATATGAAGCATGGGTCAGTGGTTCCTCTGAAAGAGTTTAGTTGATATCGGCATCATCCTGTAGAAGAAGATATTTTTGCCAATTAAATGACATATTTGACCCCTGTGGTGAGGTCAAAGGTCAGATGTGGGTCAAAGTCATGTGACAGGTGATGGTTCGCTGAGCGGTCATTTGGTGCAAATGTGGTCACTATTGGTCAAGCCAGTGCTGAGCTACAAGCAGATTGACAGAAAGAAAGAAAGAAAGAACAACGCTAGTAAAACAGAACACAGCCGATTTACAATCGGCTGTGTAAGGAACCCATCAAAAACAGAACAAGGCGCCTGAAGGCCGCCTTGTAAATAAAATAGGTTATCACACAATACTATGGCTCATGTCATTCACTCCACTTGGGGTGTTCCTTGAGTCTGTCATGTATGTGGGGGAGAGGGCAGAAAGGTCAACAGTTTGCCATAGCTTCTATTCTGTAAAAGATACTCCCACCAAACTTGGTCATGCATGTAGCCTATCACATGACTCCACTACTCATGTCATTCGCTCACCTTTGAGTGTTCCCTGGGTATGTCATGTATGTGGGGCAGAGGGCAGAAAGGTCAATAATTTGCCATAGCTTCTATTCTGTAAAAGATACTCCCACCAAACTTGGTCATGCATATAGACACATGACTCCACTACTCATGTCATTCACCCCCCTTGAGGTGTTCCCTGGGTCTGTCATGTATGTATGGTAGAGAGCAGAAAGGTCAACACTTTGCCATAGCTCCTTTTCTGCAAAAGATATTCCAACCAACTTGGCCATGCATGTAGCCTATCACATGACTCCACTACTCATGTCATTCACTCATATTTGACATAGGTATACTGCACGTTTATACTGCATCTTGCATGGCACATTTATACGCAAATGCAATTTACGCAACGTGAGGACCACCATGTGATGATTTTGGCTCCTTGGATTGAAATGTGTTTTCAAGAGGGGTGCAATTATTTAAATGAATAAAAAAAGAATGATGCAACAAAATTTTGCAATTGCAGTTTTGAATGCAGTTCACCAAGTTTCTTATTGTTATCTGAGCTTCGGCAATATGGAGCATTTCAAGTTAAGTGATCAAAGGTTATTAGAGGTCATTTTGTAAAAAGGCTTGTGCAGAATGGAATGGACATTCACCAAGTTCACAATGCTTCTTGAATATCAAGTCATCTGAGTATAATTGGTGAGAGGTAAAAGGTCATTTGAGGTCATTCAACATAAGATTATTTGAGCTACAGCACCATTGTTGCTCTTGTTTATACAGGCTACCTGGATGAGGAAGACATTTAAAATAATAAATAAGTATATTAATTACCAAAATTATACAGACTGCCTGGATGGAAAGGGCATAAAATAACAAACTTGTATATTAATTACCAAAATTATACAGACCACCTGGATGAGAAAGGCATAAAATAATAAACAAGTATATTCATTACCAAATCAATCTGTTTTATTTAGATATGGACTGCCTAAAAGTAAAACAATAGTCACATGATATTGGAAACATCCTTGTTGTTGGATCATCCGATCTTTAAATTTAAAGAATTTGTGGTGGCATGATTTTGTGTTTGTCAGTGAATGCACCCTCAAATTCCACAAAAAGGGCAAAAGGTCCACTTTTTGCATTTTTTTAGGTCGTCCGATGCAGTCGGAAAGACCTTGTGGTGGCATAATTTTGTGTCTGTCTGTGTGTGTGTTAAACATTTAGTATACACCTTTTAGTTGAAACTTTTTTAACTTGCCAGTTACCCTTGCCTGTCCTATTTTTGACTGCAAGGGTCAACATAGCCGTCCAATTTCCATTGGATTAGCACGCAGGTAGTGTGATTATTATGTTGAAAACAGCTTAACGAAAGAGTTTGTGTGATCGAAAGAAAGTAAAGGCTTTACTTATTGTAAATAGCCATTTTAGTGTGCATTCGCATGCAACCGACCATTATATTGGTAAACTAAATGATCAGTGAAGTGTTCCTGTGTAATATTGGTATTATGCGGGCTCTGGAAGTCAACCTTTCCCATGAAAACTTTGCCTCTACAAGGCAATCATTGGTGGTGCACTGCATTGTGAATGGCGAGAATTGAGCATAACTTCTTAGTGTGAACATGGATCAAGATCATGCGTATGCTTGCTTTGTTACAAGAGCATATACTAGAGGTACATATGCTAAGGTCAAAGGTCATTAAATATAACCTAAGGTTAATAATTTGTGACTTCTCAATACTGATGATGTTCACATTTCCTTTCAGCTATTACTTTTATTACTATGTACAAGTAACCTTTCAGTGAAATGTTTGAGCACATTCACCCTTGGTAAGATAGATGAATGAGGGGTTCATAGAGTTGAAGGTCAAAGGTCATGTTGGAATGGATAAGGGTCAGTAAAATTTTGGAGTTGGCCTACACTCTTTGTTAAAATTGGCCATAATTTTTAACTGGAATGTCCATTTTTACATGTGGCAAGTTGATAGACTGTGACAAGGCAGTGGGATATGCAGATTGAGGTCAAAGGTCATCTCTAATTTCCTATCATATTTGCTGCCCAAGAGAAATTGATTAATCTACTTTAGTTTGGACCTATCTAAGACTAAATGTCCCATTCTTCAAAGGTGTAACATGTAATTTTTGGCATTCCAAGTTGGAAAGACCATTAACAACATGCCTTATTTTTTGTTGAAATTTGTTTGAATCTGACACATTATTTTGATGTGAGCAGTTAAAGGCACTATCAGTGATTTGCTAAATCAGAAAATCTGAAGGAGTTTTAATTCAATCCATCAGCATCTAAGCACTATTTTGGTTGGTTACTCAGAGGGCTATCTCAATGTCCTGTGTGTAATGAGCCAATCAGGCATACTGTATCATAGGTGGATGTGCCCAGAGGTTTAAAAACAAATTTAACCATAATAACTCTCAACATCAGGAAAAAAGTGAGGGTGTGTTTGTTGTAAGAAATGTAGCCAGTGGCATACCCGGGGGGTGGGGGGGGGGGAATCTTGCCCCCTTTTTTTTTTTTTTTTTTTTAGGCAATCATTGGTGGTGCACTGCATTGTGAATGGCGAGAATTGAGCATAACTTCTTAGTGTGAACATGGATCAAGATCATGCGTATGCTTGCTTTGTTACAAGAGCATATACTAGAGGTACATATGCTAAGGTCAAAGGTCATTAAATATAACCTAAGGTTAATAATTTGTGACTTCTCAATACTGATGATGTTCACATTTCCTTTCAGCTATTACTTTTATTACTATGTACAAGTAACCTTTCAGTGAAATGTTTGAGCACATTCACCCTTGGGAAGATAGATGAATGAGGGGTTCATAGAGTTGAAGGTCAAAGGTCATGTTGGAATGGTTAAGGGTCAGTAAAATTTTGGAGTTGGCCTACACTCTTTGTTAAAATTGGCCATAATTTTTATCTGGAATGTCCTTTTTTACATGTGGCAAGTTGATAGACTGTGACAAGGCAGTGGGATATGCAGATTGAGGTCAAAGGTCATCTCTAATTTCCTATCATATTTGCTGCCCAAGAGAAATTGATTAATCTACTTTAGTTTGGACCTATCTAAGACTAAATGTCCCATTCTTCAAAGGTGTAACATGTAATTTTTGGCATTCCAAGCAGGGGTGCAAAAAGTTGTCCCTTCCTCAGGAGCAACATGCAATGTTCACATAGATACTTACAAGACATTCAACCATTTCCTCAGAGCGGCGCTCCCCGCTCCTGCATTTTTTGCACCCCTGATTCCAAGTTGGAAAGACCATCAACAACATGCCTTATTTTTTTTGTTGAAATTTGTTTGAATCTGACACACTATTTTGATGTGAGCAGTTAAAGGCACAATCCCATTTCTTTGCTAAATCAGAAAATCTGAAGGAGTTTTAATTCAATCCACAGCTCTCAGCACTATTTGATTGGTTACTAGAGGTCTATCTCAATGGTCTCTGGTTTAATGAGCTCATCAGACAGACTGTATCATAGGTTTGGATGTGCCCAGAGGTTTAAACCCAAAACAATTTTAACCATAATAACCTTCTCAACTCAGGAAAAAACTGAGGGTGGTGTTTGTTGTAAGAAATGTAGCCAGTGCCATACACCGGGGGTGGGGGGGGGGGGGAATCTTGCCCCCCCCACTTGCCCCCCCTGAAAAATCATTGATTTACAACAATAGGCCATATACTATACTAAAAAAATTTAAATATATGCTTGCCTCCCCCTGAAAATATGTGCCCCCCTCCCCCCCTGAAAAAAGCTGGTTTACGCCACTTGAATGTAACGGTGTTCCCAAAAACAAATAATTTCCCCCAAATCCAAGGACTATCGTTTGCTAATTTCACTTATAAACTCTTCATGATTGGCATATTTTAAAAGGTTATAAATGAAGAGAGAACATTTGGCTCTGTCACACAAAAGGTCGTTGCTTTTCAAAAAACCTTTTTGGCATCAGGACATACTCCTTTTTTCCAAAAATGATTGTCGCCATAAAAGTGGCACGTTACCGTATTCAAGGGTCTAAAGTCAGAAATTAACAATTTACTATCCATGATTCCATTTTCCTTTATATGCATTTCAGTCTGACGTAAATAAACTTAAAACCATTGGTGCATAGGTAACAAATAAACAGACAAATATGCAGAAACAAACAAACAACGAGATGTAAGATTTACATATTCATCAGTAATCAAATAAAGTCATTTTTCTTTGCATACGCTCCTTTTTATGAAAGAAAGGTAATGTTTGAAATTCCTGTTTCAAATAAAATACAGCTTAATTTGTTTTGTCATCCAGGGTGAGACTCAATAGACAATGTTTCCTCCATGGCACTGATGAATCAATGTATTGTTTAGTCATGCTGTTTCCAATTTGTTGATGTTGTGTGATGAATGATGGTTTCCATCTCGCTGGATAATTCCACCACGTTGAGCCAGTGTAGCGTTTTGGGTCGATCTGCGTCAAATTTCCACTGGTTTTGCTTTACACAATTTCTTCTCATTTTTTGTTTGTTGGTCTGCATATTTGTTCTTGCTTGATTATTATTTTGCCTATGCGTTCAGTTTTAAGCTTATATTACAATCAGACCGAAATCATAAAAGAAAGGAATGAAATTGTTGTTTTGTAAATTGATAATTTCTTTACTTTAGACCTGGAATACGGTAAAGTGCCAGTTTTTCTGACAGCTTCATTTTCGGAAAGGGAACGTGTGTTTGATGCTAAAAGTGTTATTTGAAAAGCAACGACTTTTGTGCCAAAGGTTGCCTCTCTTTAAAACTTTTTAAAATTCTTCTAAACACCCAGGTCTAATGGAAGTTATGCAACAAATGTCTCCAATGTTAGGGGGGAACTTATTTTTTTGGGAAGCCTGTTGATATACTTGATTTAAGTGTTAGGAAGGAAAGTTATGATTGTATTGATTCCCTTGATCACTTTCAAAATCAACGATTTAAAGGAAATCAAGGTTTCTTTGTTTTGTTCTTATCTTATCTAGACTGGAAACAGAGTTTTAAATTTCCATATTATTTACTTCTTTTTCACATGTCCCAGCCTTCAATAAATCAGCCACATTCATAATATACATATTCATTATGTTTGATATAAAATAGTGTGGACACCTTCCAACTGCCAGTGGCTAGAAAAAAATGCCAAATTTTCTTGGTAATTCAATCCAATTTCCCTCCAAGAGTGCAAAAATTTCCCTTCGGCGACATTAATTCAGCGACAACACAAAAATGGCATGTCACAACAATAAAACACACCCAAGTTGATTCTCATTGCATGCACCTGTTAGACCCTGTCCTGTGACCTTCTGATAGTCTGGTATAGACACATTTGTTGATTAGTTATGGGCAAACATTATGTAAAAGTATCCTGCAAATTACCTGATGTCTTTACCTCTTCTTTAATGTCGCATCCTGGTGTTTGGGTATGTTTATTTTGTATGTGTAAAATATATCTCCTGTTCTTCCAATGGCCTCGACTATCTTTTGCGAGCAAATTGAAGAATTTTAAAATTTTCTTAAATTGCAGTGCCACTTTAAATTTCCTGAGTGTGGTGTGCCCTCAGTTTTGTAACAAAATCATGTTTTTTGCATGTACATTAATGCTTGCCACTTACATCACTTGTGAAATAGTTAAGCTTAATCGGTGTCCATGGATAGAAAATCACAACTTTTTATAAATTCCGATGCGGAAATTTTTGTTATACACATATCTTTATGGTACTGTAATAATCCACTGTATGTCTGTTTTCATCTCACACATTTTGGACAATGTTGGATGACTGTCCTATAGTTCTAGTTGACCTAATTAGAGTTAATGGCTAATATTTTTAGTTTCGGGGCATTGGCAGAAAAATCAATGCATGTGCGCTCAGTTTGACGACGAATAATGGCACAAGTTTGGCAGGGGCACGTGCCATTATGATTCTGGTCAAACTGACACAAGTGCATTGATTTTTTGTGCTTGTGCAATGATAAACTAAAATATGCAGACATTAACCGCATTCTAACAGCAGTCAGCAACACATTTTTACCTCAAAAAGTCTGAATACATCATGAAATCCATTGCCGTGATGTGTTGCAATGAAATAATGCACACACCGCCCATAAAATTAATCAATCCAACGGCGCGGCGGAAACGTTCCAAGCAACACGTATGATCATTTACAGACGCACCGTGCAATGAGAAATTCAATCATGATTTTTAAGTCCAAACATATTTCTCCTCTGAAAATAAACATTTATGAATTTTAATTATACACACAAAAATTATATTTTGAATCGCCGATTCACCTTTAACAAAGTAATTGTCCCCATAATTACGACCCAGTTGTAGGTTTACCTTTATTTATGTTACGTGTTTTTGATTGTATGTCATAAAAGTGAGAACGTCACTTCCATGACATTGAAGACTTGTTTGCATCTTTCAAAGCGGCACTGGACATTTTCACAAATATTATTGTTCTTCATTTGCTTGCACATGATAGTCCTTGGCCATTGGAACTATAGAGATATATTTTTACACATAAAAATAACATAACCAAAACAGATAAGGACATTAGCACTAAGAACAAATCCAGGTAATTTGTAGCGTAACTTTAAGTTGGCCGTAACTTTAATCAACAAATGTGTCTATTACATTCATGACTTCCTGTAGATTGTACTCATTGGTATTAACACTACAAAGTCACATACTGGTCCAACAGGGTGCATACTGTTGGAATCAACTGTATTGTGTGTTTTTATAGTGTTTAACACAATTCCGTTGTCTGCTGAATACAACTTTCACCACAGCATGTTTATTATAAATTGTTTTGTTTATCCCAAAAGGTGCTGCTTTTAGTCCTTAAACATTTCAGGTGAGGGCTAATTTATATAAAAAGCTTTACAACCATGCAAAAATACCAATTTTGAACAATCTTGAGGGTCACTATTTTTCAAATGTGCCATTGTCATCGTAAATTGAAGCAAACCTTAGAGTTTCATGATTTACTTCCTTGCGGCTTATAAGAAGCCAGAAGAGCTTGAAGATTCCAAGAAAAGGACAGAAGAAAGATGATTCCTGAATTGAGAAAAAGTTTCCCGAAGGGATTATCTCAAGAAAACTAGAGGTGGATTAAGCTAGATGATTTGAGGCAGATAATTATTGATGATTGATACCTCTTTTCTTCATCAAGTAGTCCCCAAGTAGGAAAGTTAACCTCAGTGAGTACTAGTTGCGATTGGTCACACTGTAACTTATGTGCTTGCCGATTTGGTCACAATGGAGCCGTGGAGAGTGTGGTCTAATTATGTGTTGCCGTGGCACAAAATTTTCCAAAAAAACATGGATTCAATCCTCTGTGGGGTCACTTTTTTTTGGGTACTCAATTCTGGATTTGATCTGTATACCAACAACTGATTAAATACAGAATACCAATCTCCGCATGGTTTTTCACTTGTAATTTTGGCAAGTGAATCATGAAAGCATCCTGTCCCTTCAGAGGGGACGTTAAGCTGTTCTGGCCGTGTACAGAGAGCACAACGAGTAACATGTAACATCGTCAGCCAATGTCAAATAAGAGTAGGGTGAAACCCCCTGACTGATCCCATCACTCCCCCAGCTTGCAAAACCGGCCATGTCAGAATTGTCCGTCCATGTCATGGATAAATGCGGCCCCGGATTCAGCTTACTCAGTTGAATAAATCCTGACCCACCACAAGCCAGTCATCAAGACTTGTGGATATGCTAATAAAAATGGGGCTTTATGATTTTTTGTAGCCAATCACAACCTGAGTAAGAAGGGTTGTAGGACATGAAGAGGCCTATAGCTTATATAATATGAAGCTGCATTTCAACTGGTTATCGAAATGAATAATTATGTAATTACCAATCATAATGTTATATGAAAGGCAGGTAGCATTGAAGAGTCATGGTTTGCAACCACAACAGGCACACAGTGTATTTCACTGTATAATTTCACCTATGAACTCTCTCCTTGGGAACCTGGCCTAGAAGTTAGCAGATTCACTTCATGGGTTTCATGTTTTGTTGTGCTTATCTAAATTGAAACAGAAGTTTTAAATTTAATAGTATTTAATTTCTTTTTCACAGGTATCCATCCTTCAAGTAAATCAGCCACTTCATAACGTCAATATATCTATAAATTATTTTATATAAATATGTGTACACCTCCACTGCCAGTGCTAACAAAATGCCAAGTTTTTTTCTTGAATTCAATTTCCCAAATTTTCCCTCAAGATTGAAAATTTCCCTTCGGGCGGACTTAAATAATTCAGCAGACAACACAAAAATGGCCATGTCACCAAAACAACCCACCCCAGAGTTGATTCTCATAGGAATGCACCATGTTCGAAGACCGGTCTGTGACCTTCTGTTGCCAGTAATAGACACATTTTGTTAATTTAAAGTTATGGCAACTTAAGTTAGTCCTCAAATTACCTGGAATGTCTTTATCCTCTTACTTTAATGTCCCTTCTCTGTTTTGGGGTATGTTTATTTTTATGTGTAAAATATATCTTCTGTTCTTCCAATGCCTAGACTATCTTTTGCGAGCAAACTGAAGAAATTATATTGTCTGAAAAGTGCCAGTGCCACTTAATTTCCTGAGGATGGTCCCTCAATTTTGTAACAATCAATTTTTTTGCATGTACATAATGCTTGCCCCTACACTAATCACCGTGTGAAATATTAAGCTGTAAAATCGATGTCCATCGTATAGAAAATCACAACTTTAAAAAAAAAAAAAAAAATGCGGAATTTTTGTTATTCACAGTAAGTACCCTATGGTACTGTAATAATAAACACATGTATTTCTGTTTTCATCTAAACATTTGAACAGAGCATTTGAGATGACTGGTCCTTATGTCTAGTTGACTATTTAGAGTTAAATGGCTGAATATTTTTTAGCTTTCGAGTGCCATTGGCAGAAAAATCATGCATGTGCGCTCAGTTGACGACGAATAATGGCCCAAGTCTGCCGGGGGCACGTGCCATATGAGTCTGGTCAAACTGACACAAGTGCAATTGATTTTTTGCTTGTGCATGAGAAACTAAAAATATGCAGACATTAACCTCATTCTTACACTTAAAGCAGTCAGCACACATTTTTTTACCCAAAAAATCTGAATACATCATGAAATCCAGTGCAGTGATGTTTAGCCAATGAAATATGCACACACCCCCCATAAAATGAATCAATCCAACGTCCGCGCGTAAACGTTCCAAGCACCACCGTATGATCATTTACATACGCACCGGCAATGAGAAATATCAATGCATGATTTTTGTCCAATCATATTTCTCCTCTTAAATAAAACATTTATAATTTTAAAATTAATACACACAAAAATTATAGTTTGAAATCTTCGAGTCAGCCTTTAAAAAAGTTAAATTGTCCCAATAATTACGACCCAGATTGTAGGTTGTACCTTTATCTTCTTTTGACAGTGTTTTGTATTCATAAAGTGAGAACGTCATCTCCATGACATTGAAGACGTGTTTGCATCTTTCCAATCGGCACTGCCATTTCAACAAAATATGAAATGTTCTTTCAATTTGCTTGCAGCACATGAATAGTCTTGGCCATTGGAAGAATAGAGATATATTTTACACATAAAAATAACATAACCAAAACAGATAAGGACATTAAAAAGAGGCTAAAGCCATCCAGTAATTGTACGCTAACTTAAGTTTGCCTTAACTTTAAATCAACAAATGTTCCTATTACATAATATCATGTAAGATTCTACGTCATTGGTATTAAACTACCAAGGTCACATACTGGTCAAACAGGGTGCATACTGTTGGAATCAACTGGAGTGTGTGTTTTTGTACTAGTGTTTTAAACACCAATTCCGTTGTCTGCTGAATAAATGTCACCACAGTCATTTTTATTATAAAATTGTTTTGTTGATCCAAAAGGTGCTGATTTAGTCTTAAAAACATTCATGTGAGGGCTAATTTATATAAAAAGCTTTACCACCATGGCCAAAATACCAATTTGAACATCTTGAGGGTGCACTATTTTTCAAATGTCATTTGTCTCTTAAATTTAGCAACTTATGAATTTTCCATGATACTATTCCTTGCAGCTTATGATAATCCAGGGAGAGGTCTTGAGATGGCCGAGAAAGACAGAAGAAATATGATCCTGAATTGAAGAAAAAGTTCAGAAGGGATTATCTCAAGAAACGAGAGGTGGATAAGCTAGATGATTTGGAGGCCAGATATTATTGATGATGAGTACCTCTTTTCTTCATCAGAGTAATCACAAGTAAGGAAGTTAACCTCATGAGTACTAGTTGCTGATTTGTCACACTGTAAACTAATGTGATGTGCCGATTGGTCACAATTGGAGCCGTGGAGATTTGGGTCGAATTAGTGGTGTTTGCCTGTGGCCCAAATTTTCCACAAAAATCAGGATTCAAACCCTGTGGGGTCACTTGTTGGGAGAATTCCTGGATTTGATCTGTATACCAGCTACTGATAAATACAGAATACCACTCTCCTCCATGGTTTACGTGGAAGATTTGGCAAGTGAATCATGAAGCATCTGTCTTCAAGGGGGGGACGTTAAAGCTGGTCGTCTCGTGGACAGAGAGCACAACTGTAAACATGTACATCGCAGCCAATGTCAAATAAGAGTAGGGTGAAACCTTTGACTGTTCCCAATCCGCCCACCAGCTTCAAAACCGGGCCATGTCAGAAGTTGTCCGTATTGGATAAATCGGGCCCCGGATCAGCTTACAAGCTTACTCAGTTGAATAATCCTGACACCACCACACAGCCATCATCAATGACTTTGGATATGCTAAAAGAACATGGGCTTATGTGGAATTTTTTGTAGCCCAATCAGCAACCTGTAATAATGGTGGTAGGACTGAAAGAGGGCTAGAGCTTCGATATATGAAGCTGCATTTCACTGTTTTCTCGAAATGAATATATGACTAATTAACCAATCAGAAATGTTGTATGAAAGCAGGTAGCATTGAATAGTCCGGGTTTGCAACCACAACAGGCACACAGTGTATTTCACTGTATAATTTCACCTATGAACTCTCTCCTTGGGAACCTGGCCTAGAAGTTAGCAGATTCACTTCATGGGTTTCATGTTTTTAGTGCAGTGAAGCTGAACCATTGCTAAAGCAAGCGAGACATAGGCAATTGTCTGGAACCTGCCCTTGATTCTAGACATAATGTCTTGCCTCTAGGTTGTTTTTCAGTGAAACTGTAATCTGATATCGGCTGGTCTGCCCACAAAAGGTTCATTCCATGCCAAATACCCAAGATATATGAACCCCCATCTCTCTTTTGTTCAAATTGCAGTCAAAGGTTCACTTTATGGTGCACAGAGGTCAAAAAGAAAAATTCAAATTCCATTTGTTCGAAGTTACGGGCTCGCAAAGTTTCACGACTCGGCCTAAAAGTGAGCTTTTTCATGATTTGATTACACCCTTTGGTTGCCCTTTTTCTCAGTATTAAACAGTGAATCTTCGTTTTCTTGTGACTACTAATTTGCTAAGTCTAACAAGTCTTCTGGAGGGGAATACATTTTTTTGCGGGGGTGGGGGGCTTAAATATAGCCCCTTGAATTAGCTGGAATTGATTTTCATGATTTGTCAGGTATAACAATTGTGATTTGTAACTGGAAAAAGTTTTAATGCTATTTTATATTGTTGCAACAATAGCAAAAAGTAGAATTTTGGGCCCCTAGTAAATATAGGCCCTCAAATAGTTGCCCAGCTTCAAATGACTAAAAAGTGGACCACACATAGAGGGTACTAACTTGACGCATACACCTATATGACAAAGGTTAACAATATTAGCATTATTAGCCTTGGTTATTTAAATAATTTTTTGTATTTTGATGTCTTTATGAAAAATATGGTATATCAGCAAAGTTTGGCCCATTTTGGTTTGCAAAATTCAGAACCCTTTAGCTGAAAAAGTGCAAAATTTGACCAAATACTACAGAATATTTTAACTGGGTCACCTAAACTGTCATATCTAGGAATTGTGTGGGCCAATATTTTGGGGTGATTCTGATCACAATCTAAAGTGGTCCTTCCCAAAATACTTTTGGGCAATTTTATAGTGAAAAGTTTTCAAACTGAGGCCCAGTTTGCTTGATATGTACTCCACATTTTTTCATACTGAAGACCATT
>JAMKCH010047886.1:0-11640 GCA_023653785.1 Ophioderma brevispina
AAAAATACTTAAAAAAATTTAAGTATAGCCATAATATACTCAAAAAACCAAAATATTATCAAAATGGCGGCCATTTTGATTTTTTTGGCGCCAAACTGGAACTGATTAATTCAAGAGTTATCGAAATGTTATTTTAATGTTATCCATCATTGATATTAAGTGAATAACACATGAAATAAAATCTTTAAACTTCATAAAACTTGGAATATTAGTCAAAATAAGCTAAAATATTGAAAAAATGGCGGCCATTTTGAAATTGCTGGCTACCCCCCTTGCACATCGAAAAAAAAATGTAGCTAATACTTTTTGGGTTTCTCATGACCTATTCTACAAGATATAAAAGTTTAACCAAATATAGCAAAAAAAAATGCAACCTCTCAAATTGCAACAAAACGTCCTAGACTAATGGTCGCAGCCCTCATCGGTGCATATTGCTGTTGAAGAGACCGACTCCTGTGCGAATCAGGTTTAAGGCGACCCATTCCTTGGAAGATTACTACCAGGTGGGAGTTCTGTCATAGGTGTAATAGTGAGTTGGTCTGGTCTTGAAGTATCTAGCCAGGCAGTGTTCCATGTCTGTAAGATGTTGAATGGGGAACTGGAGAGTTTAGCAGCGTGTCCACATAAAGGTCGAAGAGAGCGCAGTCTCTGTCTGCCGAGCTGGTCTGATTCTTTGACAGTGTTATGCAGGCTGCAGCAGAGCCTTATTCACCAGTTTGTGCGTGTGGTGTTCTCCCCGAAGCACTGCAGGTGCAATGTCTGAAAGCACTGGTAGAAACTCAGGTGGAGTGGGACGGAGGCAGTCAGTAATGGTTCTCATGGTCTCGTTGAGTACGTGTCCAGCTTCTTTGTGTGAGAGCTGTTGCACCATGCAAGGACGGCATATTCAGCAGCCCTGTAGACCAGAGCCAGGGCGGTGGTGCGTAGAGTCGTTGGGCTGGCACCCCATGAGGACCCAGGCACAGGAGATTATTCCACGAATATACCTTGGCGCATAGGCCTACTGACTCGAGGTGTTGAGATAGAAGGCAGTAGCGGTGGTCTTGGTTTCACTCAGCTTCAGTCTCCATGTCTTGAGATATGCTGCAAGTAGGGCCATATCTGCAGTAAGTGTACTTTCTACTTCTGTCCAGCTTCTGCCCGAGTGAAGAAGGGCAAGATCTTCGGTGTAGCCATATTGTCCAGATGTTGTTTGAGGTAAATCGCTGATATGCAAATTGAACAGCATGGGAGCCAGTACAGACGACTGCTCTGCCCATCACTGGTCTTGAGAACAAAGCTATTTTTTGCAAGCATGTTACATATGAATTGAACAAGGTGACGATCCGGGATGGTCCTGAGAAGCTTGAGTGCCAAGCCTTGGTGCCACACGGTGTCGTATGCTGCAGTAAGGTCCACCAAGATGACGCCTGCCTTACGACGCTTTTCAAATCTTTCCTCAATATTATTTGTGAGTTTTACAATCTGGTGGACAGTGCTCCGACCACGGCAAAATCCTGTTTGTTTGTCAGGCAGATGGGGTTCGACGACGGGCTCTAGCCGGGCCAGGATCAACCTTTCAAGAAGTTTGATGGAAACACACAGTAGGGGTTGGTACATTTACTGCACCCACTTTGCCTGCTCCCAGTCGAATTCAGCAGCCTTTACGGAATAAAGTGCATGTAATACTGTGCTTTATTCCGTAAAGGCTGCTGAATTCGACTGGGAGCAGACAAAGTGGGTGCAGTAAATGTACCAATCCACACAGTAGTGATATTGGGCGATAGTTCTTAGGGTTGTCGACAGGATTAATAGGGTTATAAAAAGAATCCCATTCTAGAAGTTTGGGGAAGAAGGTTTGAAGATGTTTTTCTATAGTTTGAAGGGTGCTGAATCAGAATTTTTGGGTCCAATCTCTGGGAAATGCGGGGAACTTTGTAACATAAGGGGGTAAACTTAGTACAGTGGTAAATTGGCAATCAAGTCAAATTGTGTTTAAATGTACACCAATGTATTTGTCTCACTATAAGGATTAGAAAAGGTTAAGTTTGTCTAGGTTCTGACCTTTAGTTAAACAGGTACAGCTCTATTAAGGTATAAGGTCATCCTGGGGGTAAACGTGACCCAGTGCACCGATTTTGTTGAAACTGGTGTCAAATTGTTCGCCTTGCCTTATTCTACAATGTTTGGCATTTGGTTTCGTAATTGGTGGGCAAAATGTAACAAGGGTCCACATGGTCTATAGGGTCACCAAAACTTGACCTCAAATTGTATACAGAGCTGTCACCCAAAGAATTGAAATGAATTTTCTGCTTTAGTATGACCAGGGCAATAATTTGACACCGGTTTCAACAAAATCTGACTATTGATACGTTTGCGATTTAACCATCTTTTCGTGCTACAGCACTGGGGATTACTTACTTCCTTCGCTAAAATTTTAAAACTATTATGTAAACCAGGAAAAGCTTTATCCCCAAATGAAAAGAGTGCACATTATTTAGAAAAATGAATAAAATGTTAACTCAATTTACTTCCAGAATATCAGTGACCAATATGTACACGTAAACTCAAGCGAACAAAAGATATTGGTATTCAACAATCAACCTAAAGACGTTTCGGATCTTTTTCTCATCAGGGTATGCAAGTCCATTGTTGCTGCCCACACCTTTGAAAACATTTCAAGCTATATCAGGTGTTATCACTTCCCCGTATCGAGGTCTAGCATCTGTTCATAACAAGGGCAACATATCACCTCGACCTCATGGTTTTGAGTTTTAAAATGAGGTTCGCTGAATACCATTGCCTCTCTTCTTGGTAAATGGATAGAAAGGGGGTTAAATACACTAACTGCGGATTTAGGTTATGCACAAATTAAGGGGTCAGCCCTTGCAAATGGCTTTTCTATCATGAATTTTATACCTTTACAACTTCTTTTCGAAAAAAAATTATTATCATATGGTCAAAGTACTTGAACACACAGTAGAATCTCAAGATTTCTTTCATAGCGAAACGAGGAAAGAACTTATAACCTTCGAAATCTGTTCATTCAAACTGCATGCAACAATAACAATGGACCAGAGGTAAAAGATGTGAAGGCGTTCGGGGCAGCATTATTGATTCAGTAGCTCCATGTTCGCTTGAGATGTTGAGGTATGTCTATCATTGGTCACTAATATTCGAGAAGTAAATTGAGTGGACATTTATATTTCGAAATATTGTGCACTCTTTTCATGTGGTCGGGACACCGCTGTTCCTGTTTAACATAATATTGTTGAATTTAGTGAAGGAAATAAGTAATCCCAGGTCTGGCACGAATATTTAAGGAAAGGCCAACATCGTATCATGTACCATAGCTAGTGTAACTAAAGGTGGGGCAACCTATTACAGGACTATAACCTTTTTAATCCTTATAATGTGTCACATAAGACTACTACTACATTCAAGCTAAGTTCACAGGTTCTACATTGTTTCTTGCCTTACTACATAGTACAAAGTCACGTACCTTGTTTGGTTCTGCTATGCCTTGGAATTAAACCAATGCCAAATCCTGTCAGTTCTTAAAATTCTTTACCTTTGTTGTATTTCTTGGAATTCCACATGACGTTTACGGATTGACTCAGTAATCAGTAAAAACACTACTTACACAAAACGATTACGTGGTGTAGAAGTAATTATGATCCGGCGTACTCATAGTCCGGGAACAATGGTGAACACTATGGCAATCGATTCAGTTTACTCTTCACGAAACATTAGTTTCACGCTTTATTCCGTTATCGTCTATGGAGCCCCGGACTGTGTCTCCCGCCGGACTATATCTGCTTTCACACCGGAATTGTACTGATATTCTGAACATAAAATATGTTTTGTCAATATTAAAAATATTGATTGCTGCAGCTTATTCAACCAGCTTGAACAGAACGACAATGATAACGACCTATTGCTTATCGTAGGTTACATGGGATGTTTGTTTATAAAAGATAATTTATTGACATAAAAGGTATAAAAGTCCAAAGATAAAGATTTAAGCGCTGTACTGTTGTAAATTTTGATACACAGATTAGATTCAAATTTTGCAAATGCGGAATATATTCTCCTTATGTTATTCTTTTTTCTCTGTATACAATTTTTTTTAACCAAAATCAAAAATCATACATTTTGTGATAATTTAACACAACTACGCAGATCATACTTTTTCGGAGGGGAGGAAATGGCTTGGTGGAAGTGTGCAGTCTGTACATACTAAAAACTACCGCGCAAACAGCATTTATACGTAGACAAGGCACTATCAGTGATTTGCTAAATACAGAAAATAGAAAACAAAAATCAGATTTTTGCATGTTTGTAACAAGTACAGGTATTCTAACATACCCTGCAAATGATAGGACCAGAAATTTTAGTCATTACTGTCCGTACGGACACTTACTACAACACGTATAATTGAATGGAGCTTCGTCTCTTTGAACATTGCCGTTTTCTTCCTTTTCTGTCAAAAGTTGGGAAAAGTAACTTAAGAGAACTATATAGACTTATCCTTCACTTTGAAGCTATTCCTGCAAATTTCCAATATTTTTACTCTTTCGGATAAATCACTGATAGTGTCTTTAATTAAAGCTATTCATTTTGAAACACTTTTACTGACAATTTGTCAGCGATTGCCAACTTGTTCCTCCCAATCAAACACATACCCATGGATTTTAACAAGGTCTTCTGCCTAACATCCAAGGAGCATAACATTCTGGGTGAATTGTAGAACCACCCCTTTTCCCTTGATCACCCTTCACAACTCGGTGCCCCATAGAAGAAGGCGGCCAATGTGGTCGTAAAAAAACCTTGTAGATAAATTATACATCTGATAGAGTTGCATATCTATTCTCAAAACCACACGCTTATCCTATGTTATAAACGAAAATACTCGGCCGTGATGAATTGACTTAATGATTATCGTGATTGCTCATCCATATAGTAATGCCTTGATTGAACGGAAAGCAACCGGTATTGTTAATGTCCATCAGAGATACGATGAATAGTGAGAACGGGAGGGAGGATTTCTTGCTGTGTATGTTATGCCAAAGGTTTTCAAAGTTTCGTTACGAAAAGACTTTACCCACAATGACACTGGCTACCGACAATCATCTGTATCAAAAACAGGCCGAACTTCTCACGAAATCAACATTGACTTAAAATTTTCACTTCATCGGTCAAACCTACGAAATAATTTGTCCATCTGGCGTGAGATCGAGATATGTGGTTTTTAAACACGTGTCTTGGTGTCGTTCTTTTCTTTAATGCTCAAAACGATACTTGCTACATACATCACTTGAAAATATGCAAACTCTGCCATTACTATTGTCAGCGACGACCGGGGGGGGAAAAAGTTCTAGTCTCACTTGGTCTGGGCTAGCACATGCGAAACTGAATTGACCTGGTGCTCTGCCCTTATTTCCCAATTGTCGCTTCAGATCACACGTGTACTGCCTCCCATTGAAGTTACCCATTTCCACGTAATCACACTGCTGGTATATAGGGTCATGTAAGCCCCCATCCAGGAAACTTTCGGCTTTCCCGACTCAATGAGCATTTATTCAAAGTTGGGTACATGGATAAGAATTCAGTATCGGGGTTGCAGTTCCAAAGCCGCTTTGTAGATTTCGTTAACAGACTGCCCTTTCATAAAATGCATCAAATTGTCAAGATCTTAGGCAAATTTTCATTTCGTTCATTGAACCTTAGAAATATATTCCAATCTCTGTTCCTTTCTCTGATCAATTTGAATTTTTCTTGCAAATACTTTTTAATTGTCAATGGGCGCCAGTAGATTGATTTTCAACATCTTTCAGTTTACTTGCCAGTAAAAACATTCCGCATCTTTGTATTGATCCCTAACTGATGCCAGGGCTGGCTGGAAGTTTCTTACTGCCTACTTCCTTGTAGATCTTGGCAGCCTCGACAGCTGAAGTGTACTCATGGTCTGGTCTAGGATGATCAAGAACCACGCATTCTCTGCAGATGAAATCATGACATGTATGGCAGTAATACCTAGCTTTCTCATCGGCATGTCTTTCACACCTTTTGTGAATTCCTTGTGATTTTATTTTAATTCTCCCGGATCTTAATTCTTCAAGGGTGTAAACATTGTGATCTCGAATGCTTGATAATTTCTTATGACTCTTTACTCCAAATTCACAGAGAAATATCTCACAATCGATGCAACGACCAATAGCTTCCTGTTCGTCATCACAACAATTGCAGGCAAGCGATGGGCTAGCCCCAAGGCTATTCTTTCATAATTTGTTGCATCTTCTACTTGACCCTGAAGGCGAAAATCCAGCTTAAATTTAGTCACATCTCCATCTGGTATCTCAATCTCATCTTTACAAAGAGGACATTTCATCGAAGACGTTCCTGGTGGAGCATAAGTCACGAGGCATTCCTCACAGTAGCTGTGTACGCACGGCAATATCCTGGGTTTTCTGAATCTGCCAAGGCAAATCGAGCATGTGATAGATGCTTCGCTCACTTTAGTAGCCATGTTTGTTATTGAAAAGGGCCTGCAAGAAAATAATATGTCCGGTAAGTATATGGTAGAAAACTGATTGCACTCTGTGAACAAAATGCGAATGTAATAAACATTCACAGCATACGGGATGAAAATTAGAACATTCTTCATAATGAAATACAAATAATCTTTTCTTTGTGTAATTGCCAAATTTTACAATGATTCAGAATACAATGATATACAGTATGCCCCCCAAAAAATGGAGTAAAATTAGGAGAACCAAGACTTCCACGAAAAACAAAAATATTTATTTTTAATCGAAATTGTATGTAGTTGTCAACATTTTGAGATACCGAGTTGAAGTGATCCAAATAAGGCAGCATTTTTAACCAATTTACAATCATTTAAAGCGAACTACCGCGCTAACGTTTGGTTAGCATATTATCATAGGGGTAAATCCCGGGGTATATATCCCCCAATACTTTGATGAGAGGGGATGGTCAATACGATCATCCCCCAATGTTGGCACCCGTTCATGTGTTTTTGACCAAAATAACCTCATATATGCCCATACTATTTTAAAAATGAAAAACTTCGCGCGCATTTTGTTCTTATTTTAGCTTCTAAATGACAATTTTGCTCGCTCTGCGCGCACATGTCCTAGTAACGGTTCTTGTCAGCAAACCCTGCTTCATTCATAAATTTTCATCAACCCCCATCACCCCAATGTCAAAAAGAAATTAACGCTACTGCATATTATATTGCAGCAATGGCAAATAGTGGTATGACACCAACATCTGATTAAAAAGGAAGACTGGTGGACTAATCATACCATAGAGGCGTGTTCCCAACAAATCAAGTGGAACTAAATTGTAAACCGTAATGCTATTCAGCATATTGCAAATGTTACATGTATTACATATTACATTACAAAACACAGATGTTCAGTAGAGCCATTCATTTGAAATGTGATGTGGGACAATACTTCTGCTCTTCCTTAAGATATGGTAAAAATCTTAAAATTAAGTAAGCAATCGTTAATTGTATTGAGATTAATATGTAGGTATTAGTAGTTATACGTTCACTTGAGTAGCGGTCAGTAATTACGCCCGGGGTGGGTGGGAATTGAGGAATAGGCTAGGAATTCAACTTTATTTCGGCGAAAATTTGTATTTATTATTATTTAAAATAAAAAAGATGATTTTCAAGCTTTTTCTTCCCAGTCAAAGCTCTCTGGGGTTACAACCTGCCCCCCCCCCCGCCTGTTACGCGACTGGTTTTTGGACCCCCTCCGCAAATCATCCATTTTCCCCTGGCGCTAATTGATCTCTTCCTACGCATTCTCTTAATGTGTACGTGGTGGTGTGTACGCCAAATGGCATTTGCATGTATATGTGGCTAATTTAGGAAGAATATAAATGAATCATAAATACAAATATCGGAAAATAATAAAGGTAAGCAAACATACCTTTCAGCATCATAGGTGATAATCCTAGTAGTCTATATAAGAATTTACTGGTAAGCCAAGTTTTAAAGAAGCGAGTACATATAACTTCCTCTGCAGCGCTCTGTCATCGTAACGCGGGAAATTGTAATCTCTAGAATAGGTCAACGTGTGTAGTTCATCGTTCAAGGACTAAAATGCAATACAGGGTGTCATAAAGGTAGCTAGAAGTAATTGATATGTAAAACGTGTCTTTGATGCATGGGTGCGCTACATACAATATGGACCTGGGTGTATCCTCAGAGGCGTATCCAGGATGACATACCCCCGGGGGGCAAGCTGAGGATGAACTCTAGGCGCCCCTGGTGAAAATGGTGCCCCATTGTACGGCTTCTTGAATATGCATAATATAATACAAATAAATTTATCGGCGAGCGCAGCGAGCCGGAAAATGTTTGAAATTGTATCGCCAGATGGACAGTTTTGTCGGCAACACCTCCCCCCATTGAAAATTGTCTGGGAAGTTGACGCCCTTGCATGTGATAAAATAACAATTATTTCAAACTTCCCAACAACTAGCCTACTTAACGCTGAAGAAAGCTTGGATCAAATGGGTATGAACGTGGCCGGACGTGGATTTAGTTGTTCATGAATGAATGCAGCTGTATTCTCCTTGATTTTGCGTTAGCGAATTGGTCCACGGCCGCGTCAACATACGATATAGTATTATTACTCAACAACTGTCGCACAATGACTATTGTATGATAACTATTGATGTCATGTCATGCATTTGCTTCATTGCTCATAAATATGTATTTATATACAAGTAGAACATACAATGTGAAAATAAATTAATTGAACATTGGAAAAGAATACGAATGCTATATGGGACCTCAACTGGACAACTCTTATACGGGGTGGAGGGGTGGATGATACCAAGAGTCTCCGAGAAGTCTCTCAGTCCGACAACTGACTGGTTCAGCTGGTAGCCTCAACAGCCATCGAAATGTGGTTCCCAGGACTTCTAGAGCTGCTAGTCAGGGACCTTCTCTTGCCCTCGGAGATCTGGTAAGCGGTCCTCCGCAACCCGTTCGTCCAAGGGCATACCACCGTACTCTCAACCTGACTGTCTGGCGCATTTTCCTCCGCCAATTGTAACATTCAACTTTCTGAACAGATACCGCATCACCTGCGCCTGCAGGGCAGAGAGAATCTTACGATTCTCGACATCCGACGGTTCTAATAGATGGTTCGCCAATCGAAGATCGATTCCTGTCCTGCATCTGTAGGGCCATATTGGGAATTTCTACTCTCTAAAATGTAAAAAGAGTGAGAAAAACAAGTGAATCTTAATTCACTCGAAAAGAGTAAACTCACTCAAAAATATTTTGCAGGCAAGGGGTGGTTAATCCTCCAAAAAGAGAGAATCACACTGAACTTTCGCTCCAAAAAGAATGAGAAACGAGCGAGAGTGAACACACTCTAAAATGTGTTTTTTTTTGAGTGAATATTTAGTAGAACGAGTAAAATATGAATGTGCACTCAAAAGGGAATGACGTTTACTTTAAGCGTAATGAATGTCTGTTATTTAAGAGTTTAAAATTGGAGGACAATCCGGTTATATATATAACTCCGATGTTTTTTTGCTCCTACTTCAGTTCCCTGGATGAGGTCAGAGCACATCTGATATAAAAGGGTGCTCAAGTACTCAGAAAACGGAAAATTGGGAGTGCATGCGGATCGGGCAAGAATTGCGAAAATAATCGCGGGTTTGATTCAAGCTTGCTGATTTTAAAAGTCGCGGGTTGGGGTCAAGAAACAGATTTGGCAAAGATAGGAGTGCCTAAACTGGGTAATTGCAAGCAAATCTTAGCTACTCTACATGCTGATGTCCTATGTCTAACAGGAACCCACAAAGGAATCGATAACCACCGTCCAACCATACTAGTATGGTCCTTGCCATCGCGCGCAGTGGCGTACCTGGGGGGGGCAAAGGGGGCGCTTGGTTTCCCCCTCGGGTAGCCAAAGGGGTGTCGCCAAAGGAAGGAAAGAAAAGAAGGAAAGGGAGATGGAAGGAAAGGGTAAAAGGAAAGGTAAAGATGAGGAAGGAGGAAAGGAAGAAAAAGTAAATAAAAAGGGGAGAGAGACCACTGAGGGAAAAGAGATATAAAGCTTCTGGCGAAAAGGAAGAATCTGTAAGGGAAGCTAAGGAGCGGCCAAAATTATGGCGACAATGTGCAACAAAAAATGAAAAGAGAACGTTATAAAAATTAGTAGGGAGCGGCCAAAAAAGCAAAATAAGCGAGAACGAAGGTGGTTAACTAAGTTGGAAAGAAAAGTGAACTAATACAATAAAAACAGGTGCCGCACCAATGAGAAACGAAAAGAAAAAACGGTAAAAAAAGAAAGGGGGGCGGCCAAAAAGGAACAATTGTTGAGAAATTTTAGGAAATTAAAGGGCGTTAAAATAGCAAAGGAATTTGAAGCTAACAAAATTAAAGGGCGTCAAAACTGAAAAAAACTAAAAGCGGGTGTAAAATATTTAAGAAAAGGACCAGTACCCAAAGTTGGCAAAGGAAATTGGAGTTTAAAGGGAATAATTACGGTGCGTCAAACAAAAAACAAAAGGAAAAGGGCTGAAAAATAAGGAACGCCGGGCGCGAAAACATCAACTGAAACGGACAAGAAAGGGTATATAGAAACAAAATAGCGGGGGCGTCAAACCAAAAGCTCCCGGAAAGGAATGAAATGTCCCCACTTTAGTAACACTATTGCCGTGGACAAAACTGTTCAATTGCCCGAACAATTTCAAAAAATTGTCCGGCTCGCTACGCTCCCGATAACGATATTTCTGTGGATGTTATGCATAATTCAAGAAGAGGAAATGTCAAGAACGGAAAACCACAAAGAACGGAGGAATGTGAGTTTACAGGAAGATACGGGTTTTCAATGGGGGTGTGCCATTTTCAATTTCCACCGGGGCGCCAAAAGTTCACATCGTTCAGTTGTCCCCCCGTGGGTAAGTCATTTCCTTGATACTCCTCTGCTACAAGCTCACTTGAACGTCTCCCCCTCTCAAGCGTAATCCCCTGTGTAGACGAACACCTCATACCAGGTTTCCGGCCAGGCAAAATCAATTTGGTTTGGGGGTTTGGCGTCTTCCGGTTCCCCGGGCGTTCTATCTCAGCAATTTCCGCAAACGCCCTGTTTATCAGCCAGGTAGTAATGAAGAACAGACCAGACAATACAATGTACTATTTCGAAAACTTTCAAAATGGTGGGACTTTGGCGTCAATACCGATCGAAAAACATGCCAAGATACTTTTTGTGCCAACGTAAATGTTCACGCAATAACATCCTTGTCACAAAACTCACTGGCACAAGTGGGATACTCGCCCACATACCGTAAGATCGACGGACTTGCCCTGTGCTACTCATGTACATATTATGCCTGCCCTGTATGGGAAAGATGTCCAAGAAGCTTTGGATTCAGCTTTTAAATGCCTCCGGGCCCGCTTATCACAGATGCCTCCGTCCAACACAAACGGAAAACTTATACGTCTTAGCAGGAATTGCTCCCCCAGACATCCGGTCGGACCTTCCAAGTATCTCATGTGAAGCATCCTATGTGCTGGCAGATACCTGCTGCATACCCCTCAATCGAGAAGAGTTTCTTCTTAAGCATATCTCAAAACTTGAAGCAGTCTCTATAAGGAGTTTA
>JAMKCH010047887.1:0-11380 GCA_023653785.1 Ophioderma brevispina
ATTTGAAACCTGGCCCCTGCGCACCAGTCCCATGACCGCAGGGATGGCAAAGCCACGAGGTTTTGCTGCATGCCATTGAGTGTGTTCGATAACTCAATCGCATCTTTTTTGGACTTAGGCATTTTCTAGCCTTAGCTCAGTGAGGTTTAGTGCGTTTTGGTCATGAAAGGGGTAATTACTGTTTTCTTTCTATGAGAGATGCCTATGTTTACACGGCTAAACTGTCCCCACTCTCCTTCATGCACCACTCACAAATTTAACAATCTAGATGAATACCTAGTTAATCAATGGAATAGATGTGTTTTTAAATTTTGCACATCTTCATTATCAGCCATTTCTTATCGTGTACAATAATATTCCACACACAGAAAAGGCAGCAGACTACACAAAGTAAGGTTGGCAGTAAGAAGCAGGTGGAAATAGAGAAGAAATAATATGGAGGTACCAGAAGCCTGGGAACCACCAAAGATGGAGAATTGAAAAAGTCAATGCCACCCTCATCAAACGAACCAAAACACCTCACCGCATCCTATGCGAAGATCCGCCTTTCGAAAACTGGTAGTAGATTCATAGTGTAAATTGGGGAATGTCAGCGTAATGTACATATTTTGGGGGGGGACAACTTGTAGTCAATATGTCCTCCAGGAGTAGTATCCGTAAAACGCATAGTTCTGTGCTGCATGCAGGCCCGTAACCATGATCCCTTTTAGTGAAGGGGGCAATTTTTTTTGTCAAAAGGTGGATTTTTTCAGGCAAGCTGCTCAATTACCATTCTTTTTGATAAAATCAAATCCACAGATTCAAACTAAAAAAGTGGAAATCTCACTTCATTTTGGGTAAGTTTTTATTGTTCAACCCTGTATGAAATGTTATACTTAAATGCACTATCAGTGATTGCTCAACCAAAAATCGAAAAATGTCGATCAACAATCAGATTTTTGCTTTTTCGTAAC
Source organism: Ophioderma brevispina (assembly GCA_023653785.1). Taxonomy (NCBI): domain Eukaryota; kingdom Metazoa; phylum Echinodermata; class Ophiuroidea; order Amphilepidida; family Ophiodermatidae; genus Ophioderma; species Ophioderma brevispina. The sequence goes on from JAMKCH010047887.1 coordinate 954, forward strand.
AAGTTTAGTATCTAACATACCCCACAAGTTTATAGGACCAAAAGCCACCTAATAAGGAAAAAATCGGATATTTTAGTCAGTTTGTCCGTATGGACACTTATACAACAAGTAAATTGACTGGAGGTCATGTCTTTGGATATTGCTGTTTTCTTCCTTTCCTATCAATTTTTCGACTTGGAAAAAAAACTTGTGAGATTTCTATAGATTTATTCTTCACTTTTACCCTATTCCTGCCAAATTTAAAATATTTTCCACTTTCGGGCCTATCACTGATAGTGTCTTTAAAATAAGGAGCCCCAATACATAACAGTTGGGTTGAAACCATAATCCATATAGAGAAATCAGCACAGAGACCTGTGACTTGCGCAGATTCTAAACTGTTATCGTACATTCAATCTTCACAGAAGAGGATGCTATTGCATTTTAAGTTATCCACATTTTAGGGCCAAATTAGTCATAATCCCTCAAATATCTTGTTAAAATTCAAAGATTATTTTTGTCCTGATATTTGAACCAGGGAAGCACCCTCACTTATTTTGAGCAGGGGAAGCGCCTACCCCCACCTTCCCTCAGTGGGTACCCCACTGGGTTTTCTGTAACCAAATTATTGGTGCATTTCAGAGGTACCTGTATAGCATTCCAGAGTAGTATTGGTGTTATTGCCCAGTGTCCCCTTTCGTCCCCTTTTAAACTTTATTTATTGGATATCCATGGTTCATTTTGTCCACTGTTTTCTGTTCTTTGCATTAAACCTGTAATTGAAAATTTTAAATTTTACTTTTTTTCAGAACATATCCAGAACCACAGAAGTAGTAGCCAAGACATATTTGCCCTGAATGGACACATTAGCTAAAAATCATGTTACGTCCCTCCTTCCAGAATTCTGGCGGGCTTCCAATCACAAATCATCATTTTCAAAATTCCCTGTTTTAAAAACAATCGCATCTTCACACTTTCTACATTCTGAAGCTTGGTTCACCGTATTTTCTAACCATAAGAAACTCGTCAACTGACTCCATCTTGCTGATCATCCTCATACCATAAGCCTGCTGCACTATTACTGTCCCCTTGCCTTGGGCCCAAAACTTCTGGATAAATACTCAATGATTGAGGACCTCAACTTCCATTTATAATTCGGATATAACTTAAAACCCATCTTTTTCATCTTAAACATAACACACATTTTTGAAGAGCGCCCCAAATTTTCCAAAATTTTCGAGTTTTTGCATAGTTGCCATTGGTAATTGGGCAAGTAAACAATACCTGTGAATGTTAGAGCGCAAAATTCTCTATGTGGCGCTAAAGAAGAAATTTTTGGAATTGGACATAATTATATTGGAGATCTCCAATAATATTCAACGGTTTCTGGAAACGTCATTTCCATATGAAATAGCCGGGAAATTGTGCCATGTCTGTGTCTACGCTCATCCATTACTTTTTCTGTCGTTCCATGCAGTCAATTGTGGTCCTTTCGAGAAGTGGTACTCTTTCACATGGAAGGAATATACTTTGTGTTTCCAGCTCGCCTTAAATTATAAAGTGGGGATCCCGAATTCTAATACAATCGCTTCTTTTATACAAATACGTAATTTTTAGCATTGTCATTTCGCAGGTATAGTAGACATTACCAACACCACTCTGCAAAAACTCCTCAAATTTTGGGGCGCTCTTCAAATGTGCCATTAAGTGCTTTAATGTTGACTTTTATGCACTTTGTATCCACTGCTTAAAGTCAATGCACCTTATAAAAGGCCAGACTGTATCGAGATATTCGTTTTGACTATTTCTTTGTCTCCATGTCACCAAAGAGATCCACACTTTTTATCTACATTGCTATCTCTAGGCATCAGGGCTTACCCTGTGGATGTTATCCACTTGCAATGCCTGGCAAAGGCTAACAGCAAATGGGTTTGGCCCCTATGAAACATGAACCCAATAATGATTTGGTCTATTCATACACACCCTCATTCCAGTTATGCTTACTGCAATGCTTTCCTCCTGCAGAATTGACTATACTATCTGGAAATCTTTGAAAACAGTTGCACTTTTCAGCAAGCACATGTTTTTTTCCAGAGCACAAATGTTCCAGTAACCATTGTGGACTTCTGATTGACTTATGGAGGCCGTGCATGGACATATTTTTACAAACACAGGCACAAAACATTTCTTTTGATTCTGTCTCAGTACATCTTAAACTATGGCAAGGTGCTTGTGCATTATGGTCACATGTGCATCACATCCAAAGGCCCTTTAAAATCACATGGTTTACTTGTACATCTTAAGGGAACCACATTGTTTTCCTACAATCTAATGAACTACTATTGCACAAAAGTTGTGTCTCCATCAGTTTGGCTTTCAATACAAAGAGGAAAATTAGGTCGTAGATTGCACCACCTCAATAACCTTACACTGGCTGCTTTCTCATCGTTTAGAAGGCACTATCATTGATCCCCCAAAAAGAGTCAAACTATTTGAAATTTGCAGGAGTAGCTTTAAAATATCTAAAATTAAGGATAGTCCTGAAATTGGCACAGGTTATTTTTTTTAAATTATTTTTTCAGATCCATCAATTCCCTGTAGCCTATTAGTGTCATACCGTGATGAACTGAAATATCATCATTTCTCTTTATATAGGCTAATTTCTGCTTATCACTTGCAGGGTTATATTAGGGTACCTATACTTTGTTTCAGCCGTGAAAAAATCTGAATTTTGATCATTTTTTTATTTTTTGATTTAGCAAATCACATAGTGTTTCAATAACAAAATAATTCCTATGCACGATGCAGTATATACATCTGTCAAAACTAACTACCTTACTGGTATATTTCTATAAAGTTTATATTGCTATTTCCCCTCAAATGTACTTTTTTTGCCAAATTTAAACAGTTATGATCAAAGCTTGGACCCTCTTTAAATTTGTTAAGTTAAAATTTATATTTGTATCTTTTTAGCCATGGAAGTATAAAATTTTGTAATGTAAAAAAGTAGCTCCATATTAAGTGGTTTCCAAACCAAAACGCTCATCAAGGACATAATGTTTAACAAGTATTACCAAGTACCATTCATTTCTCCAATGATATTGCTTTTAACTATCCTCTAAGGCCATTGTCTACTTACAAGAGATTTTCTTCTCAACAAGACCCATATTATTCAAATATTTGTCTATTTGAAATCAAGAGTTAGGACAATCCAAACAATTTACCTGTCCTAAAAAGGGTTTGGCGAATGTTTTTCCCTACAACATGGTGATATTAATAAATACTTCCAGATGTGGATCAAAATAGAACATTTTATGTAGTTTCAGTTTCCAGACCCATTTGTGTGTGTACATGTTCGGAGTAGTAGTAGTACATCCAAAGTTTTTTAAATCCGTTTTGTCCCCGTAAATGGAGGTGGCTGGATTCACCTCACGTACACTTGCAGCAACTGTCCTTACTCCTTCCTTCCCTTTCACCCTAGTCCAATGCACCTCCATCCTCAACCCACCCTCCTACTCTCTCCTCCACTTGCTTCTTCAAATGTCGTCTTTTGGGACCATCCCTCCTACCTCAACCCCGCCTCAACTCAAGGCCCTTTTTAAGGCATGCTTGTCATCTTTCCTCAACACATGCCCAATACCAACGTACACTATTTCTTAAAACTAAAAGCCAACATATTGTGTGTATAGTTGTGTTGTTTATGCGTCATTGTAAAAATGTTCGGCTCACCTTGTTAGTAAGGAGCTTTGAATTCATTATATTACAAACAGTAATTTACGTAGTATCAAAAACAAAGATGTAATAGTTGGGTGACCCGGTTTCGGCGTTATGCAACTAAATTTAAAGGCTGACTCAGATTTTGAAATAACAATTGTGTATTAATTAAAAATAGTCAACTAGAATTAAAGATAGTCCCTCCAAAATGCCCATTCCAACAGTTTGAGATGAAATCAGATTTTTTGTTTTGATGCAGAAAACATTTATTCATAATTATACATACTAAGGGATACTGTTTTTACAAAATTTTTGGATCCAGAATCTGAAAAGTTGTGAATTTTCTATATAAAGGACGTCGATTGCACCTTGTTGACAAGCTTTAATATGTACATGCAAAAAAACCATTTGTTTAGAAATTGAGGGCGCCATCCTCATGAAATCTTGAGTCACCTTTAAAACTGTCAAAAAAATTTGAATCATCCAACGCCTTGATTTTGTTACATATAGGTAATACTAATGTAGTGTTAAAAAAAACAAATGTTGAAATTCACAGACTAATTTAGGTTTTGTTAGATATGACAAAAATGCTATTTTGTCGCGCCAAAAATACACACAACATGCAACCTGCACTGACTTTCTTAGCGTACCAAAATCGGTTGAGGTGTAAAAGCGATCAAGTAATATTTTATTAGCAAAATGCATTTATCCTCTGTTAAATTTAAAATAAAATGCTAGATTTTAGAACTTTTACCTCATGCGGGCATACCACACACAACGTCTCACGCACGCACCCCTCTACCGTGTTTGTTGTCTTCTGATGTTTTGCAACATCGTCAATGAGCTGCGCGTGTGCGACCGATTTGCCCAATCATTGCCAGACCCGCGTGCACCCCGGGGCGTGCACGACTCGGCCGTATTTCATCAACACTGTAGCATATGTAATGTCATATTCCGTTCCGTGCAACTGTTGAGCAGGATAAGTCCTGCATTTTACTTCTTGGATAACGCCGCATTTCATGGATTCTCACCGGAACTTCTCGGTGTCCCTAATCACTACTATCATAATCATGACTACACGATATAATGCTTGCTGAGATGTACTTATCTTTTCACGCCCACGGATACCCGCATTTTTAAAATCCCATGATTTCTGGATCTGGGCCTGGATCATTCACACCGGGGTTCATACATGTACGTATTTGCCACTGCCACTGCCAGAATCTATTTTTTCAACTTGACCGATCCATACCGTTCTTATTTTTACGCAACTTTCTCATAGTAATTAATTAAGAAAATGAATACGCACGTATCATAATTATTGTTAAGTCTTGCCAGGATCTCACACTATTTCTGCATGTCCATTATGAATGCATGAATAACCCCAAAAAAACCATGGCTAGAGAGAATGCGCCAACTGGCACTCCTTGGGGAAAATACTGAAGTCAAGGCCTAATACTTTTGAAATGCAGTCATGGGAGTTCAGGTGATTTGGTGTTGACCTTCTGTGCATTATGTAAGAGACAACACTCTGAACATGTTGACGATTGAGTAAGTCAGTTTGACTAGGCTGCATGCTAGCCTAGGCCTATTCTTTTAATTGTTATTTTTACTCTTTCACATATATAAAATCTGGGCCTAAGGCTTTAGCTAGCCTGCTAAGAGTGCAATTGTGGGACATCCAACCAAATGTATTTGGAAAAACCAGAGATATCATGAAATTTGACTAAAAAAAATAAGAAATAGAATCATTGACATAGCATAGCCTAGCGCAGCCCAAAAATAGCATGGCATGGTCATGGATTTCATTGTGTTCAAATTCTCTAGAGACAATTATACAGTATCGAAATGTTTTTCACATCTTCAATAATTTAAGCTCAATTGAATTCAAAACTAGGTCCTATGAGTTTCTTTTACATACCTTGAGTCTACACTAGTCTATGCTTGGGGATGCCATATTTTTCATGGCCGAAAAGGAGGGGGCATGATTTTTAGTGATTTTTTAAAAGTGATTTTGGAATTGTGTGAAATCCTGTACATTTCTGTTCACTGTTGCATTCCAAAATCATGCCATCCACCAACTAGGCCAGTAAATTTACCCAGTCCTAGTGTGTAAGGCCACATAAAAAAATTCAAGATTCTCGTAGCCCTCCCTGGTCACTTTTTGGGACAACAGCCAAACTTTTTTAATTTTTCAATTTTCTTAATGTTTTCAATCTGATTGGATAAAAAGGCCAATTGTGAATATTATGAACCACAGTCACTTCACATTCAATGTGATTTTACGGATCTCAGGGGGTCTATTCCTTGTAAATTAAAATAAAAAAGACATCACCATTTTTGTGTTTTCTGATGCAAGCTGAAAGTTGGTGGTAATATAAATGTTCATGTTAAAACCGCCATATTTTAGCACATTTAGTAAAAAAAAATAAAAACCGCCCTCCCTCACCTCACGTTTCAGAGCCACTGGCATGAGATTCGAGAAACAAACAACTAATTTTGAAGGGGCCTAATTTCCTCAACATACCTTTAGAATTTTCTCATGCTATACACTGTCATCAAGCCTCAGATTTGGGGCTTGATGAATTTACCCCCTACTAAAATGGCAAAATACCCCTGGTTCTGAAACAAAACTGTGTACATTTGGGTAATAGAACCCAGGGGCAATAAATAGTTTAAAAACACCAAAAACATTGCACCTGGATCTGCAATCCTTTACTTCAAGTTCCTGCATGCATTTCCAAATGTTTATATATTGTGATTAAATCAGGGTTGACCGGTTTTAAACCCGATTTAAACCGGGAGTTTGTTTGACTGCTGTAAGTGGTCCAAAACTGGTTAGAGAAATTCAATCATTTTTTTTCATTTGTCCTAGTCTGTCTGTAGTCCTAGGCAGCCTGTACATTTTAGGGTATACCCATGCCCCGTAGGCAAAATTCCACAAAAGGGGCAAATTCACTTTTGCTGATTTTTTAGATAAAGCTCCAAATTTTAGAAAAAAAGTGACAAAAGTCCGCACTTTTTGGTGATGAGCTGTTCAAAAGTTCCAAAAAAGGGGGGGGGGGGAACCATTTTTACATCTGTACTTGGCAGGATCCAACTGGTTGGATGTAGACCAAGGGACATACATGTACTTTGTTCCATGAACGGTGCAAAGGTGGCAGGTGCATTTTAGGTGTTAGGTCCCTTTTCCCCCAAAAAGGGCCACTTTTTCAAGTCCCGCCCCCCCCCCTTCAAAAAATAAATCCTGTGTACGGCCCTGGGTTACCATTCTGACGGTACTCCCAACAATGTTCAAAACAAGAAGACTACTGGACTGGTTAAAAATCTAATTTTGCGAAATACGTCTAATAGAACAAAATCATGGTCAAAAAGTGGTCAATTTTGACCACCAAAGGCCTGCATTAAGGATCAAAGTTTACCCTTTTCTATAGTTTGTATAGTTTTGAATCGGTACTTAATCCCGGTAAAATTGACTCCCAACATGGCCCCAGGTGTTTAAGGGTGCATCAGGTATTAATAATAGTAACAGAACCTAAGACTCTTGACACTTCAAATATACCTGGAATGCGTCTTCTTCGAACAAATAATATTATGATGTTCAGAAAATATTGAAATGTGGCATTTAGTCATATTGATAAACAGATATTGCTTCTTTAATTTGCGGGGGGTTGATCATTACTCTGTGGTTAAGTTATAGCAATTATGTGCCAAACTCAAGTGATTCGTCAAACTGCATAGAACCCTCCTGGGGAGCGAGTATATTTTTTTTTTTTCCGTTGTTAACTTGTAGTTTATAACTTGTTAAAGGGGCATGTCGTGAGTCCACACCCTCTTCCCCCCGACTTACCTAAAAAAAGTTTGAATTTTTTATAGCATCTGAACTGTTAGCCCTGTAGTATCTCCATTGTGTACCTAATCTTACCTGTAAATTCGTCATATTTGTAAGAAATTCACATTTTTGTATTCACACACAGCCTATGGAACCGTGGGAAACACGCAAACTGCTCATAACACAAAATCGCAAAGATCGGGATCACCTCAACTTTTGGGAATAAGCTTTTCTCAAGATCTAGTGAACATGAATAAAAAAAGGTGCTGAATCACAAAATGCACCTTTAACTTGTGAAATTACACTTATAACCGTTTTACTTAACTTTACAAAATTCCGAACAAATTAATTTCTCATATTTGGCAGAGTGGTTAGGTTCGAACCTGTGACAAGCAGAATTCAGAAACATTTTAAAACCACTAGACTAGCTAGGCCCTAGTTAGGGTAAAAATATTGTTGATGATGTTTGGATTTAATGTCCGTAATAAATTTCTGAATAAAGCAGACTTAAAGTGACAGGAGGAAATATTTTTAGGATATAGATTTCTCTCAAATTTCCTGATCGGTTGTAAGACCAAGTGCGTCCACCGACCGAGAACGTTTGGAAGGTTTATTGGACCAACAGGTTTGCAAAGAAATCGCAAACCTACATTCCAATTTACCCAAAGTTACCGAAAATACTATCTGAAAGAAGCACTGAAATAACTTTATTTAACGAACAGATACTCCAATATGAAAATGGATTTCAAGAAATCATGTGTCCTGGTGCAAGGTATTTATATATGAGAACGTAAGAATTCTTCTAAAAGTTGTACAAAACTTGCCTAGACTCGCGAGTATCAAGGGTGCCTTCGTTGCTGCTGTGAATCCTACGATGCATGCGGCAGCGGTTTTGACCAAAATGCATCGAAAATATTTTAAAAACTTTGATGAACTACGATAAAACAAAATGTTTTAATTGCTTTATGGTTTATTAATTTTATTGTGATATCAGTTTTTCTAAATATATTATGAATTGTGTGCTTTTGATGGATGTTTGCTTTCCGAGTTTGTATGCCCATGAGACGCTGCAATTTTGATGGCACTCTATGACGGGTGCTGATGGCGCTCTTTCAGTCAAGCGCCTGGAAACATAGTTGACGTCTGAGGGGCATTTTGAACACGGGGGGTGCCATGTAAATGTGTGCACGTATGTGGAAACAGTGGGCAATTATATTTAAGGATCAATATTTGGTCAACATTTTTATCAGACAGATACGCACAACCAACAATCTGTGTGCCACTTCTTCGCAACAACCCTTAAATGTGGCCCATTTTTAGATTTTCAAAGAATGCGCTTCAATCAATTACCAACCAAATTTTGACTCCAATTCTTTTGTTGTTCCCCTCTATCACCAATATGAACTTGGGTCGAACCATATTGTGAGCAATTCTGGTGGTCATCACATTTATTTTTGGGAAGACGCCATTTATTAGATTTTCAAAGAATGCCCCCTTTAAAAATCGTCATTTTACCCTTCAGCTGACTTTGACTGACATGTCTTCGGTCAGCTCAAGTTCCTCCTTGCCCAAAGATTCTTGTCACCAGTTCAGTTTAGATTGAATTCAGACTTTCCCGCAAGCACCTAAACAGTCACATAACCAAAATGGAACAGAGATACATGTCATACAGCCATTAAATTTTGCAACTTTATCAGCTTGTGGTTTAAAAGCCAGGGGATAAATTCACCGAGTTTGATATTAGATATTCATAAAATGATAATGAAGTGATGGATGTCTTGAACATAGGAAGCTTTCGATAGCATATTTTGTTTAAGTCATTAGTACTGAAGGAAGTTTTCCTAGACAATGTGTAATATCCTTTTTTTTTTTAATCCATGTTAAAATGGTCCAGTTTGATAGACATTCTAAAATGTTTTGATTGAAGGTGCTGTCTTCAACATTATAAAAAGCAATTTATTGTGCTTAATGAAAATAAAGTTTTTTGGGGGTATGGCTGTCTTAAAAAAAAGAAGACAAATATAATATTAACTGTACTCTAAAGAAACAATATTAATTAGCTGTTTGAGACAAAACCACTTTCCTGTGGACCACACGAGAAAAAGTTCCAACAGCTTCAATATTTATCAACACGGTACATTCTTTCTGTACTACAGGATGCGAGTTGACATTTTTATCACAGTTCATACCTCCCACTAAACAAATCGCGCCATGACAATTGAAATTGCTATAACTTGGTTCTTTCAAAATCAACGCTAGGTGTGACCCACAATAATGAATAACTAATCAATGCCTAGTAATCAATCACATAAAGTTTAACACAGTTAACAGGCAGAGATCCCTAGCTGGGCGTGTGAATAATCCTAATATACCAAGCCAATCGAGGGTTAAAGATCACATGAGCTATGACATCACTATAATGCTGGAAAATAAATGGTGAAACGAAACATCACACTCGCCACAAATGCACGTCATTTGTTTTTTATGCCTGATTTACTCTCAATAAATTACATTATAGGTGGTGCAGTTGAATTAAATAAAGAACACATGTAGACTCCAGTCAAATCAAGTTTTGGAGGGGCAAATAGGTAGGTAATTAGCTTATTTTTATTTTCAAATGGCTGCGCGTCAGGTGTGTACTGTATCTCTAGTGTGATAAGCTCTACTGATTGCGAAATCAATACACTGTAAATTACAACCAATATGTTTTCCAACCTAGGCCCCACACTTGAAAAAAAATGACTATTGCTCAAAGTCAACTCCAATAATAGACATTCACAAAGCATAATATGTCATAAGGCTATAATACTGTTTTCCTTTACTCTACCAACTCACAACGTGTAAAGAGAGGGCTGGGGCACATTAGCATATAGCCTAGGAAAGAAGGGGAGGCAGGAGGGGC
>JAMKCH010047888.1:0-25058 GCA_023653785.1 Ophioderma brevispina
CATCAGAGAACACAGTAATGATCAAGACAGGTGGAATGGTTTGAATGAAAATTTGATAATTCCTTAAAATTAAAACATTTGATCTGTATCATGTTGGTACTGTCTTTTATAAAGTAAAATGTTGATTTGTTTTACTAGTATTTTCATTTTGAACTCCATCAAGGGAAACCAACAAAAAAAAAACCTGCAGAGGAATCCTGGTAAAAAAATATTATATATGGATGTAAAAGTGAAATGATGGGTTAGGTTTTTTTTTTTATTAAATCGTCTAAGCGGCCCGGATGGTGGGTGTGGGAGTGGGTATCCCCCTACCGCACGATGTGCGGAACCCTTTAAATGTTCGCGTTCCACAACATATTTTCCCATGCTAATTTGTAAAGCTTTTAGGTATGAACCACGGATGGGGCGTCCCCCGCATGAAGCACGGAACCCTTGCAATGTCCACTTTCAAAACATTTTTTCTTCAGTTATTGATGGTTTAGGTTTTCTTTGAATAAGTGGTTCATTTTTAATGCTTATAGGTATGATCCATGGATGGGATGCCCCTACCCCTCCGTGCCAAGCACGAACTCTTGCAATGTTCAATTTCCCAAACACATTTTCCTATGATCCTGAGAAACAATCTTGAAATTTGTTAAGTGGTTCACTTTTTAATGCTTTGGTATTATAAATGGATGTAAAAGTGAATTATTGATGGGTTAGGTTTTCTTTGAATCATCTAAGCAGTCCGGGTGGTGGGTGTGGTTATCTTCCTCCCGCATGAAGCGCGTAACCCTTTAAATGTTCGTGTTCCACAACACCTTTTCCCATGCTAATTTGTAAAGCTTATAGGTATGAACCACGGATGGGGCGTCCCCCCGCGCGAAGCATGGACCCCTTGCAATGTCCACTTTCCAAACATTTTCTCATACAAATGCTTTTAATATAGGTTAAATCAATGGTTTTGAAAATTGTAATATATTGATGTTTTTAGTTTTTGTTTTAATTAATCCTAAGTAAAGTGTTAATGGAGGTCATAACTCACACGCTTTATACTATACTGTCAACAGTGAATAAAATTATGTCATGTCTTGCCAGAAACACTGTCGTAACCATGGAAATGGCAATCTATTCCAAAGCAAAAGAACTTTTGATAAGAAAATCAAAAAGAATTCCCTAATACAATTCTATGCTTAGGAGGAGGAGGTGCATATTGTAATGAATTACCTTGGAGTTAGAGGAAAGGTATTTAAAGAGAGGAAAGGTATTTAAAGAGTATGGTCTTGAAGACATTTTAGTTGAGTCAGGTGTTTATCCACCAGCAGCAGCGAAATCCTTATTAAAAGGTCGAATGTACAATCGCAGGATGATAGCACACGGGCTTTTACTGGAGGCTCAGGCTATGCTTGGACTGCATTGGTCTGCCTTATTAGAATGGGCAAAATCAAAGCCTTAGGTATCAGACAAAATAGAGGAGCTTTGTAAAGAGGGCAAGCTGCATGATGCATATGTAACTTGTTGCAATTTTATCACTAAAGATGTAACATCATTAAAATCTTCAGTTGAACCTTTGTCTAGAGAAATCCATGTGCTTTATAGCTTGTTCAATGACTTTGAAATTGCTGTTTTAAGAATAAAAAATACATCTGTCCTCGGACCGCTTCTGTCGCCTACCATCGCGGTTAGTGATTGAGAGGCCTAACATGACCTTTGACTTTGATATGACTTTGGACCTCATAAACAAATGAGGGTTTGCATGTAAACTCCATAAACCAAGTTTGGTTCCAATTGAACTTCAACTTTTCAAATGAGGTCAATTTTTTGGTTTAAATCCATCAAATTATGAGGATATTGCAGGCAAATGTTAATAGTGGGGGACTGTAGTGAACAGATCTTATGTGAGTGTGCAAATCCGGATAAAATTGTGAATTTTGGTACACAAGTACTTTATACATTGATAATCAAAAAAATTGATGGAAGCACTTGCAACACCCCTTTCATGGCCCCCAGCTTGAATTTCAAGGTTACACGGGTAAAATTTTTAAAATTGTTCCGATTGTGTTGAAAAGCACACCATGATGTCTGTCTGGTTACAAGGATTCCAAAAAGGTATAGTTTATACTACCTGTGACTTATAGTTTAGGAATTATGGGGTAAAAATGGTAAAAAAGTCAATTTTGATTGTACAGGGTCAAAAATTAAAAGTTGCTCCAATTTTTGTAAAATGTGGTTCAAATTGTTGGTTTAGCTAATAGAATGAAATATAGGAATATTTTTGACTATCTTACGTGTCTGGTTATTAACCAAAATGGCGAATAAAGTCAACAGCTATTGGCAGCTATGGTATTCTATTGACCTGTGACCTATTTTGTTGGATAACTTGAAAACTAAGCATAACAGATAAGGCAAATTATTCCTTATTTCAATCCTTTAAGCTAGGGAAACAATTTGTACCATATATTAACTGAATCAAAGCAACTTATAACTTTTTACCCATGTACACACCAAAATTGACTTTTTCACCATTTTTACAGTTTTTACCCCGTAACTCCGGAACTATAAGCCATAGATAGTGTAAATTATATACCTCATATATAGATCCCTGTCATCTGATTGGTTAAAAGTGGAGGCATAAATTCAACTAGCTTCAAGAATTGAACCAAAAATGAACTATGCCCTGGAAGAGCGGGCATAGTTCATGAACTATGCCCATGACACCTCTTCCCAGTGTAAAGGACTGTCGTACGAACTATTCAACCGTATTATGAGTGTACATATTGAAGCTGGTGTAAGAGATGAAGCAGCTCCTGATCGTATTTTGTTTACTCATACTGTGAAATGGCTGAATCGCAGCATCAGACCATCAGTATCATGCTTTGAGCTTGTAGATGAAGATCTGAAAGGAATCAGAGATGCAGCTCAAAGGGCTAATACCAAACGGCAGGTAAAGTACACCGTGAAGATATTCGAGGATTATAATTTGACATCGATGACGCGGCCATCTGCAGGCCATGTAAAACTGCCGAATTCGGAGCTGCGATCATCGAGTCAATGAAATGCAAGGAAAATTGTACGCATCTTGCCGACAAAAAATGGCAAGAAGTCGATTACGGCGATCCGTTTTGGACTCCAACATCACTTCCTCAACACAAGAAAGGTTGATTGTTAATTCTTCACAAGTTTTGCACCCTAAGTTACACAAAATTGTTAACCATGCATGCATGCCATGCCCATGCCATGGCCTACACATGGCGATCCTGTCGAGGGACCCCGGCTACAGGATCACGACAGGCGATCCTGTAGCTGGGGTCCCTCAACAAATATAGGGTTAAATACTTGAACATTAAGTTTAATCTTTAGCATCAACTTCAAATAGCTCCCCTTAGTGTGTTTTGGATCCAAATCATCTATCTGCAAAGCTTAATTTGATGGAAAAGTAATTTTTTTTTCTTCCCTATATATGACCATGAACCCCAACGACAGGATCATGATCATGATGATATAGGCCTGTGTTAGCATCCTGGCTTAGAATGTTCTTTTAACCAATCAGATGACAAGAATCTATATATTCGGAGCATGGTTGAAACTATAGGCCCTCGGTGATCTCGAAACCATACTATGCCCCTCGGCTTACGCCTCAGGGCATAGTATGGTTTCGAGATCACCTTGGGCCTATTTCAACCATTGTCCTCATAGCCCCCCCGTACAATATTGTATACTTACAGTGGAAACTCGTTAGTACGAAATCGCTTAATACGAAAAACCGGCTAGTACGAGCTGAAATACGCGGTCCCGTTTGATTCCCTATGCTTTGTGTACAAAATAAATCGTTTACTACGAGGTAAATAGTGCGAAAACCGCTTAATACGAGCATAGATTGCGGCCCCGACGGAACGTTTTTCATTATGTATATTACCTGATAACACGAGCTATTTTCATGAAAATATCCCACCACGAAATTTTGCCAATGAAGTCCAGAATGAAGTCGGAAATCCTGCCGTTTAGTTAAGAATATTCAAACATCTTACCAACATCGGGCTATTTAACCATTCGTAACCGAAGCATTGCATACGGGCAGTGAACACGCATGCCGAAACTGACAGCTACATGCTGAGGAATTCCAGATTTCCCCGCACGTGCGCTGCTTCATCAAAGACCGGAGTACATGGTGAGTGTTTCTATTTTCTAGCACATTCTCTAAAGATATTTATGAACTCGAGTGAAAGTGAATTGAAGAATACCGAGGCATCTCCGCAGGTATTATGAATAAAAGTTCTTTTAGAGATTATGCATGCCATATTTATGTAATTTCAGACATTTTAAATTTATTACATGTATGGCGATAGGTGAATTGATCTGTGCATTTTTATTTTTTTTTCAAAATGCGAACACGTTGTCAATGAGTTACATTTGTGTACACGTAGCCTATTGTTTTAGGACGCGGTTCTGTAGTTTTGCCTCATTTTTAATTTAGCTACAATATATAGGCCATATTGGCCTACTTTGATCAATGATGGCAACAAAACCTGCAAAAAAGCGATCCTATTCGCTTAAGGAAAAAGTGGAAATTATTAAAGCCGTGGATGAAGCAGTGAAGATGGGAGTAAAGAATCCAAAGTCTTCTGTAGCAAAGAGGTACAACATCGCCACTAGCACCTTGAGCACGATTTTGAAGAACCATGCTAAGATTCTCTCTACCTATGATTCCCAGGATTTTCATAAGGATAAGAAGAGAATGCGCACGAGTCCGTACGCTGATGTAGAAGAGATGCTCTTTACGTGGTTCAAACAGAAATTTCACCAGCGAATCCCGATTTCAGGCCATCTTCTACAGAAAAAGGCAGAAGAATTAGCTACACTTGCTGGCCATCCTGAGTTTAAATGCTCAAACAGGTGGTTGACGCGTTTCAAGGATCGCCATAAAAAACCATCAATGGCGAGGAGCAAGCGGTCCAGGATGATGATATGGCTCCTTGGATTGAGCAAGGTTTGCCGGAGGTTCTGTCAGATTATAAACCAGAAGACATATATAATGCCGACGAGACGGGATTGTTTTGGCGGATGCTTCCGAACAAGACAATGGCAGTAAAGGGTGATAAATGTAGCGGTGGCAAGAAAAGCAAAGAGCGACTTACGGCGTTGGTAGCTGCTAACATGACTGGCACGGATAAGCTACCCTTGTTGGTCATAGGTAAATTCAAGAATCCTCGTTGTTTCAAAAATGTGAGGAGTCTGCCGGTGCAGTATGAATCAAACAAGAAGGCATGGATGAACAGTGACTTATTTACCAAATGGGTACACCGTTTAGACAGGAGGTTTTGAGCAAGAGGGTCGCCAAGTTTGCTTGATCGTGGACAACTGCACCGCCCATCCAGTGATCCATGACTTGAATGCTGTGAAATTGGTATTTCTACCCCCCAACACAACATCCAAACTACAGCCATGTGACCAAGGCATCATCCAAAACCTCAAAAAGTTCTACCGCGGTCGCATGCTGGAGAAATTGCTCTTTGTAATGGATAATGATGATGCGGCGGAAGGGATTGTGGATGTTAAGAATAACATTTCTTTGTTAGATGCAGTGAGGATGCTACGTTCTGCATGGAGTGACGTTAAACCAGAGACCATTGAGAGATGCTTCACCCGAGCTGGATTTGTGGTAGGCCTATGATTTTACTGCGAACTTTACAGTGAATAATATCATTGTCTTCAATTGTTTTTGATTGAAGTTATGCTGTATCTATATCACTAAAGGTTTCTTTCCCCGGTTTATTTCTTTTCATATGCAGCCTGTTCCGGAGCCATTGCAAGAAAACGACGGTGATCACATTGCAACAGTAACATCCGATCTTGCCACGGAACCCCCGACTGAGGCGAGTTTTAAATTTATTTTAAATATAATTCATTTTCATTATTAATATTAATGTTTATTTGTTACAGTGTATTTTTTTTTCATTTTGACTAAGATGGAGTAGACCGCGGATATCGGTGCATCTTGCAAAAATATGCCTTGCAACAATGTGCGTAAAATTACAACATTCGATACGTGCTCTATATCATGTATTATATAGGCGTAGGTTAATCGCCGTGTCGTTACTTTAATTAATTTTGTTTCAATCATGAGTCGTCATGGATGCGTCGGATGCTGCAAGACAACCCCCCAGAGCTACTCTTAAGAACATGACGCCACTGCAGAACCAGCTACTGCCACATACGTCGCCGATGAAGCAGTTACAAATTCTCAATGAAGAGCTGCAAGCTGATATGATGTGGCATAATACCCAACGCACGTAGGCCCGACTTTAATGCAATTATTTGCTCTTCAATCTATAATGTCCGTACTGACCCGAGGATAGTCCCATGCTCGATTACATCCCCACCCCCAAGTTTGGAAAGAACCTGAAGAATAGTGAATCCTATTATAATCCACCATAATTTTTTTTTTCTGAAGGCAATAGACTAACACATGCCATTTTTTGGTTATAATCATTACTGTTTGGTAGAATCTTCTGTGATTTTTTGACAAATAATTAGGTTCATACTTCAATTCATTTCAGGTCTTTGTTGATCACTACACCTCATTTGACACATGAAATTATATGGAAAAGTTAGTTCTGAAAGGCTGACTGTTGATGCTCACCGTTTTTCACTTTGATTGCGTCCCCCATTATAATCCCCCCCCCTGAACTTCAAGCTAACTTCAGATTAAAAACAGGTGGGACTATACTAGGGTCAGTACAGTAATTAATACCAACATTATATTTCTTAGTTTTACACTGCTGCTTTTTAAAAATCTTTTCCCACAGGTACGTTTTCGACACGTATTTGAACGATTCGACGTCTTCTCATTTTCCTGAGGCGTCAACCTTTGGTGTTTGTGGCAGCGATGATGATCTTGTTGTCGCGGAAGAGCTGACAGACCGGGAGATTGTTTCACGGGTTCAGCACGACCAGGGATTGTCACAGCCGCTTGATAGAGAAGATGTAAATGATGTAGAAGATACCGATGTTGACGACACTGGCCCTGAACCTAGAATGCCAACATCAAAAGATGACCTGGAATGCACTGGATACGTTGAAGCTCTTCTTCCAAAATCAACAAGACATGGAGGCAACCATTGATGGTATAGTCAACATGGAGGATCAGATGTCCCGAATTGTTCTTGCAGCCAAGAAGCAGAAAAAGATCACAGACTTTTTTTAGTTTAAGCATCATAACCCCTATCAGAATTTAAAAGGTCAAAATTCTATAGAAAAGCATGGCGAAATTGATTTAAAACTATGAACTGTAAAAATATAGGCTGCAGAGTTAACCACTTTTACATATATATTTTATTACTGTGTTAGTTTGAACATGATTCGTTCCTACTGTTAACTGAATACAGATCTTCAAATGTACGCATGATCGAAACACAGTACGGTATTACATGTATAGTGATTTACATTTCTTCTTGACAATATATTAAGCATGCGTAATAAAACAGAATAAACGTAAAATCAATGCTAGTTTACTCTTGAAATCTTAGAAAATATAACTTTTATTAATAATAATACCCTGACAGTAGACCTATAACCCGACAAATACGCATTGGGATTGCTACGGTAATTTACTCACCATTTCACTTGTCCATCACCCACTGATAATCGCCAATAATTATAGCCTGAGTTAATTACACCCTCTTCAATTTTCACATTGCGTTGTACTTTTGCGTATGATTGAATAAAATACGTTATTGTTAAGCATCCCAGCACACCTGGCGAGGAGCCGGAACAACAAAAATGTGCGTAAATATGGTGGATCGTTTGTACCGTGTTTCGAAAGGATTAACTATATAAAATCGTGTAGATACAGATGTAAAATGAAAGTTTTAAAAATATGAATTAATTTTTAAGTAGAATGTACTTTTGTCAACATTAGAATTTGATGCAAACACTGAAACGTGTAAGTATAAGCAAATTACGGTGAATTCCCTGGCAAAGCTTCGAGTCAAACTAGCATGACTACCGGGCGGGCTACCGGGCATGACTAGCGCTGCCGATGCCGGTTAAGGCTATTCTGCTGCTGGGAGTGGGGTTGACAGTAATTTTCGCTGGTTTATGTACATGTATCTTGATATATGTACATGAAGTTTAATAGGAATTCCGGATAATACGAGCTACAGAAGTCGGCCCCGGCGATTTCGTACTAACGAGTTTCCACTGTATACCTTTTTGGAATCCTTGTGACCAGACAAACAACAGGGTGTGCTTTTTAACACATTCAGAACATTTTAAATTTTTTACCCCTGTATAACCTTGAAACCCAAGCTGGGGGCCATTAAGGGGGTTGGCAAGTGCTTCCATCAATTTTATGGATTATCAATGCCTAAAGTATCTGTGTGCAGAAATTCACTATTTTATCCGGAAGCGCACACTCTTACACTACAGTCCTTTGCTATAACCCTTTTTTACAACAACAGACAACAACAACAGTGGACAAAGTGATCCCTATGTGTCTTCCTGCCGTAGGGCAGGCGACACAAAAATGTATCAATTTTGAAACCTTTGCATAAAGATGGTCACTATTTATTCAATTTTACCAGGGCTGAGATAGAAGGAAATTGGGATTTGCATTTAAATTCAACTGCCGTTATGCTTTCGTTATTTTTTGCTACCAACAGGCCAAATTATTCTAGATTTTTGCCTCATTACATCGCAGATATACACATGCTGTCAACTACAGCACCACTTGTAAATGCATTTTTATATTCTGGTCAGCACGTCATTCATCGATAAGCTAATGCATTCAGTGGCAATGAAACTGACAAGGCACTAGAGCAGACTATAAACCATGATTGTAAGACTTCTGGAAGTATTATAATCGGTGAATCGTTGAAACTAAGTGCCCCTGAAAACTGGTATCTTAGATATCATAAGCGGGATGCTATTGTTACATCCATCACATAACCCACTCAAAAATAATCACAAAACAAAATTCAAAAGACAAGGGACAAGGACGATATTGAAAGAATAGAAAAAAAAACAAAAAACAATTAAACAGCTTATGACCAATCCTTTCTGTATACCATCTACATGTGCCAGTGCTGACATACCTTTGATAAACATCGCTTCAGGTATAATGATCAAGCCTGAGGCCACATCACAAAAAATAATTAACATCGAGAGGATTGGTAAAGACCTCATGAGTGATTTTATCAACAACAGGTTAAAAACAATGTCTGTTGAGTTTGTTAAGCCCATATCACAAATCAAAATTCAAACATTTTAAATTTATTACATGTATGGCGATAGGTGAATTGATCTGTGCATTTTTATTTTTTTTAGGATAGACAACTGTCAAAAATGCGAACACGTTGTCAATGAGTTACATTTGTGTACACGTAGCCTATTGTTTTAGGACGCGGTTCTGTAGTTTTGCCTCATTTTTTAATTTAGCTACAATATATAGGCCATATTGGCCTACTTTGATCAATGATGGCAACAAAACCTGCAAAAAAGCGATCCTATTCGCTTAAGGAAAAAGTGGAAATTATTAAAGCCGTGGATGAAGCAGTGAAGATGGGAGTAAAGAATCCAAAGTCTTCTGTAGCAAAGAGGTACAACATCGCCACTAGCACCTTGAGCACCTTCTTCCATTTTGAAGAACCATGCTAAGATTCTCTCTACCTATGATTCCCAGGATTTTCATAAGGATAAGAAGAGAATGCGCACGAGTCCGTACGCTGATGTAGAAGAGATGCTCTTTACGTGGTTCAAACAGAAATTTCACCAGCGAATCCCGATTTCAGGCCATCTTCTACAGAAAAAGGCAGAAGAATTAGCTACACTTGCTGGCCATCCTGAGTTTAAATGCTCAAACGGGTGGTTGACGCGTTTCAAGGATCGCCATAAAAAACCATCAATGGCGAGGAGCAAGCGGTCCAGGATGATGATATGGCTCCTTGGATTGAGCAAGGTTTGCCGGAGGTTCTGTCAGATTATAAACCAGAAGACATATATAATGCCGACGAGACGGGATTGTTTTGGCGGATGCTTCCGAACAAGACAATGGCAGTAAAGGGTGATAAATGTAGCGGTGGCAAGAAAAGCAAAGAGCGACTTACGGCGTTGGTAGCTGCTAACATGACTGGCACGGATAAGCTACCCTTGTTGGTCATAGGTAAATTCAAGAATCCTCGTTGTTTCAAAAATGTGAGGAGTCTGCCGGTGCAGTATGAATCAAACAAGAAGGCATGGATGAACAGTGACTTATTTACCAAATGGGTACACCGTTTAGACAGGAGGTTTGAGCAAGAGGGTCGCCAAGTTTGCTTGATCGTGGACAACTGCACCGCCCATCCAGTGATCCATGACTTGAATGCTGTGAAATTGGTATTTCTACCCCCCAACACAACATCCAAACTACAGCCATGTGACCAAGGCATCATCCAAAACCTCAAAAAGTTCTACCGCGGTCGCATGCTGGAGAAATTGCTCTTTGTAATGGATAATGATGATGCGGCGGAAGGGATTGTGGATGTTAAGAATAACATTTCTTTGTTAGATGCAGTGAGGATGCTACGTTCTGCATGGAGTGACGTTAAACCAGAGACCATTGAGAGATGCTTCACCCGAGCTGGATTTGTGGTAGGCCTATGATTTTACTGCGAACTTTACAGTGAATAATATCATTGTCTTCAATTGTTTTTGATTGAAGTTATGCTGTATCTATATCACTAAAGGTTTCTTTCCCCGGTTTATTTCTTTTCATATGCAGCCTGTTCCGGAGCCATTGCAAGAAAACGACGGTGATCACATTGCAACAGTAACATCCGATCTTGCCACGGAACCCCCGACTGAGGCGAGTTTTAAATTTATTTTAAATATAATTCATTTTCATTATTAATATTAATGTTTATTTGTTACAGTGTATTTTTTTTTCATTTTGACTAAGATGGATAGGCGCGGATATCGGGGCATCTTGCAAAAATATGCCTTGCAACAATGTGCGAAAAATTACAACATTCGATACGTGCTATATCATGTATATATAGGCGTAGGGTTAATCGCCGTTGTCTTACTTTATTATTTTGTTTCAATACAGGAGTCGTCAATGGATGCGTCGGATGCTGAAGACAACCCCCCAGATGCTAACTCCGTAGAACATGACGCCACTGCAGAACAAGCTAATGCCACAGACGTCACCGATGAAGCAGTTACAAATTCTCAATCGACAGCTGCAGCTGATAATGAGGTGGGCATAATACCCAACGCACGTAGGCCCGACTTTAATCAATTATTTGCTTCAATCTATATGTAATTAAATACCAACATTATATTTCTTAGTTTTACACATGCTGCATTTTTTAAAATCTTTTCCCACAGGTACAGTTCGACAACGTATTTAAACGATTTCGACGGCTTCTTCATTTTCCTGAGGCAGTCACCTTTGATGCTTTTGCAAATGCCGATGATGATCTTGTTGTCGCGGAAGAGCTGACAGACCGGGAGATTGTTTCACGGGTTCAGCACGACCAGGGATTGTCACAGCCGCTTGATAGAGAAGATGTAAATGATGTAGAAGATACCGATGTTGACGACACTGGCCCTGAACCTAGAATGCCAACATCAAAAGATGACCTGGAATGCACTGGATACGTTGAAGCTCTTCTTCCAAAATCAACAAGACATGGAGGCAACCATTGATGGTATAGTCAACATGGAGGATCAGATGTCCCGAATTGTTCTTGCAGCCAAGAAGCAGAAAAAGATCACAGACTTTTTTTAGTTTAAGCATCATAACCCCTATCAGAATTTAAAAGGTCAAAATTCTATAGAAAAGCATGGCGAAATTGATTTAAAACTATGAACTGTAAAAATATAGGCTGCAGAGTTAACCACTTTTACATATATATTTTATTACTGTGTTAGTTTGAACATGATTCGTTCCTACTGTTAACTGAATACAGATCTTCAAATGTACGCATGATCGAAACACAGTACGGTATTACATGTATAGTGATTTACATTTCTTCTTGACAATATATTAAGCATGCGTAATAAAACAGAATAAACGTAAAATCAATGCTAGTTTACTCTTGAAATCTTAGAAAATATAACTTTTATTAATAATAATACCCTGACAGTAGACCTATAACCCGACAAATACGCATTGGGATTGCTACGGTAATTTACTCACCATTTCACTTGTCCATCACCCACTGATAATCGCCAATAATTATAGCCTGAGTTAATTACACCCTCTTCAATTTTCACATTGCGTTGTACTTTTGCGTATGATTGAATAAAATACGTTATTGTTAAGCATCCCAGCACACCTGGCGAGGAGCCGGAACAACAAAAATGTGCGTAAATATGGTGGATCGTTTGTACCGTGTTTCGAAAGGATTAACTATATAAAATCGTGTAGATACAGATGTAAAATGAAAGTTTTAAAAATATGAATTAATTTTTAAGTAGAATGTACTTTTGTCAACATTAGAATTTGATGCAAACACTGAAACGTGTAAGTATAAGCAAATTACGGTGAATTCCCTGGCAAAGCTTCGAGTCAAACTAGCATGACTACCGGGCGGGCTACCGGGCATGACTAGCGCTGCCGATGCCGGTTAAGGCTATTCTGCTGCTGGGAGTGGGGTTGACAGTAATTTTCGCTGGTTTATGTACATGTATCTTGATATATGTACATGAAGTTTAATAGGAATTCCGGATAATACGAGCTACAGAAGTCGGCCCCGGCGATTTCGTACTAACGAGTTTCCACTGTATACCTTTTTGGAATCCTTGTGACCAGACAAACAACAGGGTGTGCTTTTTAACACATTCAGAACATTTTAAATTTTTTACCCCTGTATAACCTTGAAACCCAAGCTGGGGGCCATTAAGGGGGTTGGCAAGTGCTTCCATCAATTTTATGGATTATCAATGCCTAAAGTATCTGTGTGCAGAAATTCACTATTTTATCCGGAAGCGCACACTCTTACACTACAGTCCTTTGCTATAACCCTTTTTTACAACAACAGACAACAACAACAGTGGACAAAGTGATCCCTATGTGTCTTCCTGCCGTAGGGCAGGCGACACAAAAATGTATCAATTTTGAAACCTTTGCATAAAGATGGTCACTATTTATTCAATTTTACCAGGGCTGAGATAGAAGGAAATTGGGATTTGCATTTAAATTCAACTGCCGTTATGCTTTCGTTATTTTTTGCTACCAACAGGCCAAATTATTCTAGATTTTTGCCTCATTACATCGCAGATATACACATGCTGTCAACTACAGCACCACTTGTAAATGCATTTTTATATTCTGGTCAGCACGTCATTCATCGATAAGCTAATGCATTCAGTGGCAATGAAACTGACAAGGCACTAGAGCAGACTATAAACCATGATTGTAAGACTTCTGGAAGTATTATAATCGGTGAATCGTTGAAACTAAGTGCCCCTGAAAACTGGTATCTTAGATATCATAAGCGGGATGCTATTGTTACATCCATCACATAACCCACTCAAAAATAATCACAAAAACAAAATTCAAAAGACAAGGGACAAGGACGATATTGAAAGAATAGAAAAAAAAACAAAAAACAATTAAACAGCTTATGACCAATCCTTTCTGTATACCATCTACATGTGCCAGTGCTGACATACCTTTGATAAACATCGCTTCAGGTATAATGATCAAGCCTGAGGCCACATCACAAAAAATAATTAACATCGAGAGGATTGGTAAAGACCTCATGAGTGATTTTATCAACAACAGGTTAAAAACAATGTCTGTTGAGTTTGTTAAGCCCATATCACAAATCAAAATTCAAACATTCGCCTCTGCAAACAAAGATTCACAGAATGCCATAAGAAAGCAGCAACTGATCCAGGCATGCAGACAAGGGTTTTTTTTTAGTAGATGCATGATAGCTTCAAAACACAGAAATTTCAATCTTGAGGATATGTTTAAGTTTGAGCTGTCAAGCATACCTCTTGTCATTGTGTCACCCTGACGGTACTTACAGAAAAACTGACAAAAGTGCTCTGCTTAAAGAAATTGAAAAGAGTGAAGCCGTATGCAATCACATATACGAAAAATTACCAACCAGTGTTAGGAATTCAGTGTATAATAGTGGTTTGATAAAAAAATGTCCATCTTTCCCAAACTTTGGATTATTTCCTGAGTGCTTTCTGAAAAATGTCTTATTATTAAAAGTTTGGCTGCTCATGTATTGATATGATTTTTGATCATTATGATATGTACCAATTTCAATTAAACAAGATAAACGGATTTGACAGATGCATGGAGTTGTTGATTTTGACTTTGTAATAAAGAGTGGGTTAACACCCGTACCTAAACAGTGGGGCAAATTTATGGCAAGTTCAGACAATAAGCATCGATTTTCCTAGTTCCTTGCATTTGAGCTTATAAAATTTGCCAGGAATTGCATGCCCAATGGTGAATCACACATGGAGAAAATGTCACCAAAGTTTGTAATGGCAATTCCACTGGATCCCTAATCTCTTCTCCAATCATGAAGAAGCAGATACCAGAATGCTTCTACATGCAAACCTTGCATCAAAATGTAATGGCTATCAGAATGTCATTGTTAGATCACCTGACACAGATGTTGCCCTGTTACTTTTACACTTTGTTGAAAGCATGAAAACAAACATTTGGTTTCATACGGGTAACCTAGAAAGACACCGTATTCTGCATATTAATCCTATATCAACCATTATCATGCTTTGAGGGATCCTATGCATGATAATGATAAAATTGGATGATTTGCGCCCAGTATTTATTGGTCTCGCTATGAGTTTTAAAATATTTTTTGCAACTCATAGCTCGACCAATAAATTTGGGCTGAATCAATCCAATTTTATTACAAAGTTCCCAACCAATATTTTGCTTGATTTTTATGCTCTAAAGGATGGCATTGGTAAAATTAAACCTTGGAGACGGGTTATACAAAATGGGAAGAGATATGAAAAAGAATTAAGGAGTCTTGGTAGCAATCACCATTTGATGCCATCTGGACTTGCATGCATACAATTAATTTGGGATATATATGCTGGAGAGGAATGCAGATATTGACTCACTTTGCTACAGGTTATTTTATCAAGACTCCAGATTCATCAGCGCTTCCACCAACGTCTGACAGTTTAAACAGAGCAAACTATCAAACATTTTAATAGGCACTTTTAGCGATATCTTCTTAAAATATTTGTCTTGTCATGGTCATCTTCATCACTGATGAATGAACATATGAATCATATAACATGCAACTTGGGTTGAAAACTCTTTTGTAATATTTCTAGGTTTTATTCACATAACAAATAATGGCCAATTAAAGGGCTAAATTTTGCTGTCAATTTTTGTGGGCCATTTAAATTAGTTAAGAACTTAGCAATTTCCTAGTTAGGGGGATAAGACAGAGTTGTGACTTGCGATGCTCAGAGGTACTTTTGACTTTGGAGCTAGTTAAGAACTTAGCAATTTCCTAGTTAGGAGGGATAAGAGAGAGTTGTGACTTGCGATGCTCAGAGGTATTTTTGACTTTGGAGCTAGTTAAGAACTTAGCAATTTCCTAGTTAGGGGATAAGACAGAGTTGTGACTTGCGATGCTCAGAGGTACTTTTGACTTTGGAGCTAGTTAAGAACTTAGCAATTTCCTAGTTAGGAGGGATAAGACAGAGTTGTGACTTGCGATGCTCAGAGGTATTTTTGACTTTGGAGCTAGTTAAGAACTTAGCAATTTCCTAGTTAGGGGATAAGACAGAGTTGTGACTTGCGATGCTCAGAGGTACTTTTGACTTTGGAGCTAGTTAAGAACTTAGCAATTTCCTAGTTAGGGGATAAGACAGAATTGTGACTTGCGATGCTCAGAGGTACTTTTGACTTTGGAGCTAGTAAAGAACTTAGCAATTTCCTAGTTAGGGGGATAAGACAGAGTTGTGACTTGCAATGCTCAGAGGTACTTTTGACTTTGGAGCTGCAGTGGCCAAACCCAAAATGAGATCTTTCGGACTTTGCCAAAAGCTTACAGGTAAAAATGTGGCAGCTATTTGAGCTGATGCAGAGATGGATAGAGCCATTCCTGAACTATGGAAGGAAATCTCACCTCAAAATAAGAATCTGTGTGCTTAAAGTGCACTGAATGCTTGAAATAGCGTGTTGGAAATCCAAAATTCCTATTAAAATTACACCAAAAATATAAAAATTTATGCATTAAAATTTTTCAGGTTTGTATTATTTTATGTTTGAGAACATGTAATATAGGTTTAGAACATTTTGGTAAAATTTATTAAATATTGTTAAATATTGTTTATAAGATCGGGCCGTAGTCAATATTCCCAGTACTCAGGTGTACTCGTATTGCAATTTAGAAACCACCGAACCTCTTCAGGTTTAGCCTCCTCCGCAGTCTCGCATCTCACCAAAGTCGGGATGGACTTTTTTAGGTCCTTTCCATGTTAAAGTTGGATGCTCGGCAGTGAAACAGTATGGTGTGATATTCACATGTCTGACCACCAGGGCAATCCACATTGAGAAAGCTGCTTCCCTTGACATGGATACCTGCATCAACTCTATTAGACAGTTCATGGCTAAGAGAGGACAGGTTAAAGGGATAAGAAGCGATTATGTGAGAGAATAAAAAAAATGTGGAAATGCATTTTTTAGCTTGTAAATCAAAGATAAGTATGTACAATTCCATTATAGGAACAAGATCCAAATAGCAAAAAAATTAAGTATTTGAGTGAATTTGTCATACCGCCTCCTGCAACAGCGATGGCATCTCACTATATGCAGCTGTTTGTGGTTAACACCAGTACAGAATAAACAAAGATCAACAATGTTTGTGTTTGAAGTCAAACTGTACAGGCCATGGTGCAAAATATTAAGCTTATAAATCTGGGATATTCACCAGTAAAGGTTTTTTGATATCATGTCAGAATTTTGATACGCACGTATAGAAATTACAGAATCAGACAAAAAGTACTGCCTTGTCTTTAATACACAGATTTCAAGCCAACCACTTGCGGGTTATGTTAGCTAATTCATGCCAGTAATAAAAATATCAAAATACAAATTTTAATGATTTTTTTCGATGTTTCGGATCAGCAAATGGCTGCTTATCCCTTTAAAGTGACAGGAGGAGATTTTTTTAGAATATGAATTTCTCTCAAATTTCACTGGATCGGTTGTAGACCACCTACCGAGAACGTTTGGAAGGTTTATTGGACAAACAGGTGCAAAAGAAAACCGCAAACCTTGTTTTGAACTTGCCTGCTATGGTAATCGTTCCCCATAGAAAAGCATGCTTTGACTTTCTGTCGTGCACGACAGAAACTACTAAGTCATCATCTTATTACATAAAGTTGGCGTATTCGGCTTATTCACTTTAGGTGTGATCTAATATATTGGTAAGCATTCCAAATATGTAAAAAACCTAGATTCGAGAAAAATTGGGGGCGCTTCTTTCTGGAAATCTCCTCATGTCTCTTTAAGAGGATTAGGTCAGACAATGGTTCAAATCTTGCAGGAGCTGAAAGAGAACTTCTTTCAGAAATCAAAAAAAATAAACCAATCACAAATACACAGTGCATTGGTTAGGAAGAACATTGACAGGGTTTTTAATCCAAATGCAGCATCTCACCATGGCGGAGTGTGGGAACGTCAGATCAGATCAATAAGCAAAAGGTGTTGAATTCAAAACTTAACCAGCAAAACCTCAGAAGATCTCCTGGAGACTATTTAATGAAGTAGATACTATCCTGAAAAGCAGGCCGATAAAACCGTCTGAAGATGCCAATGATTTAGAAGCACTAACACCAAACCACCTTCTTCTGTTGAAAGGACAGCCAGTCCTACCACTGAATCTTTCAACCGAACTGATATGTTTGTACAGTGTAGGTGGAAACAAGTACAGTACTTTGCAGATCTATTCTGACGTAGATGGACCAAGGAGTACCTGATCCAAATACAACAACATCCGAAGTCGTTACAACCAGAACGTAACATCAGAATAGGAGGTATTGTTTGGCAACTTGGTTGAATTTTACAAACAATGCCAGATAACAAAGGATTGGTGAGGCAAGTCAAGCTTCAGAACTCAAATGTCCATGCTAACTATGCCTTTCAGGGGAGTTTAAATAACCTGACCCATCTGACACTTTTTACTGACACACTTATGAATTTGGAAACCCTTCACGGAATAAAGCACAGGTTTATTCTGTTAAGGTTTCAGAATTCATAAGTGTGTCAGAAAAAAGTGTGTCAGATGGGTCAGGTTAAGGAAACTCCCACCTTTCAGTAAGATTTGCTTGCTGTTAGAAGCTGAAGGCTGTGAGAAATCAAGTGACTTGACAGACAGAACAAAACAGGTTTTCAGAAATGATATCTTCACATCAGGAGGTTGATACTCCATGTAATACCAAGCTAACACAGTCATCATCAGAGACTCGTACCCGAAAGGGTCCTGGACAAGTTGTTAGACCATGAAAATGGCTGGAATATTAAAGGTGCAACGAGAGATTTTGACTCACTCAAATATTGTGTAATAATAGTAATTTTATATAGATTAGACATTCAATAGATTTCCCACCTTGTATTTGGCTACAGAAATGTCTTAAAAGAGAGAAAAAAGGTGATTTTAATTTGCTTATATTTCAATAGAAAACAGGCTGAATTTCGTATTTGCTCCTATACGAACACAACCAATTTCTTCATGGGAGTACCTTTGAAGTACCTGTTAAGTAGCCACGGAGTACCCACCCGCATGGGTACCACATTGCCGGCCGCAAAAGTGGGGGTAACCATCCACCTAGGTACACACACAGTAGCTTAACCACTAGTCACACCATGCGGGAGTACCTGCATGGGTACTCCCATGCAAATGAGCTTTGAGCTTTGTGTGATTATTTTAGTAATTTTATCCATTATTTAACATTTTGGTCACATAGGTTATATGTTTTTACACAAAATGTCATATATAGAGGTTTTTGGTGATGCTCAACTCGAATATAGATGTTACTAAGCTTGAAAATTATCAGAAAGTCGTAAACAACAATGGAATGTTTGGCGCCCTCTATGGTCCAATGTGCTGCCTACCAGGCAGCCGGTAGGGGACTGCAACACTTTACGCATGCCATTAATAAAGAATAGTAAATATCCGAAAGCTTTGGCCATGTCGTTGGGCTTCCCGTCATCTAATTTCATAATACTTTCTTCAGATCCTCGCGTATCGCATCTTGTTTAGATCCAACACATTACTAAGTATGTTCCATTTGCTGATTTTCATGCTCACTTTGTATTTATTTATTAAATTGGTGAACATCTCTACTGATCCAGAACTACTTGATTTACCATCTGCAACAATGGAACCAGATCAATCGCAGACCGGAGCAATCAGTGCAAGAACTTTGTTCCAGAAGGCGTGAAAACTACATAATTGGTCGCTGTGAGCATCTCGAGGGTTGAAAATCAGAAAGACGTAACTCAGCACTGAAAGAAATATTAAAGAATTTCTTTAGTTTTGCTGTTCAAATTTAAAAAAATCATCTTTGTTTACTAAAGTTTATATGTTTGCTTGCAGTACCATATATGAGCTTTATGAGATGTTTACATTTTGAGTAATGAATAGATTTGCTTAGTAGAAAATATTTAACATCACATTTCTCAAAAGCAGTATTACAGCAGAATG
Organism: Ophioderma brevispina; assembly: GCA_023653785.1. Lineage (NCBI taxonomy): Eukaryota > Metazoa > Echinodermata > Ophiuroidea > Amphilepidida > Ophiodermatidae > Ophioderma > Ophioderma brevispina. The sequence continues at coordinate 19,680 of JAMKCH010047888.1, forward strand.
AAAGAAATTCTTTAATATTTCTTTCAGTGCTGAGTTACGTCCTTCTGATTGTCAACCCTCGATCTCATCACATGAGGAATTATTACAATCATATGACTGGAGAGACTGCGTCTAAAGGACTCCCATCAAACTATGCCATAATGCTATCCGGCCATCTAGTACATTTGTATTTCATTGGAACCCTATCATAAGGAAACAGAAACCAAGCTCATTGCATTGTTACATCATCATACAAACCAGGTTCTATGCCAATCTAATATGGAATTGAATGAGACTTTGAAAACATTACATATGGTGACCAATTCTGAAACCTATGCTGAGTTTGTGTCTATGCTCAACTATGAGAAGAGGAAACTGATCACTTCTTTGGAACAATGCCGTCAAAGAAAATTACGCGACTTGGATCCAACTATTAACACAAATAACAATAATGATGGGCTACAATAAAGAGATGTAACTAAAGAGAAAGTCTGTTGTGAATTTGTCTAAAATAGTTCACACAGGGTGAAATGGAAATGAATCTTCTATCTAAAGGACTGAGTTTTGTCTTAAGTCTGATAGGGTTGACTCTGTTGCATTTTTGCCGCAGACTACGTTTACATCATCACTTTTACAACAATCTTGATTCCGATCCCGAAGATGAACTGAATGACCCTGCCTCGTACCGATTCAAGAAGATCATTTTGATTATACCTGTCCATACAAGTAAACTTGAGAGAGGATTTAGCCAAATGAACAATGTGAAAATTGACAAATTAAACTGACTACAGCTACCTTGAATTCACTCCTGACAGTGAAACTTAGTGGCATAGATTTCAAGCAGTATGATCCCTTAAATGCGATATTAAGCTGGTCACAGTTCAAAACAGAACCAGTAAAAAACTTAAAGCGTAGCTGTAACCCGACCGACCCTAATTTTACTGCCGACCCTAAATATTTTTATTTTTTTGTGTGCAAAAAAAAAGTTGTTATATGGTCATGAAAACGCTGAAATGCAAAAACACGAATTCAATGACGTCATACTTCGGTACTCTAAAGGATTGCAGGACATTCAAAATGACAAATAAAAGATGTGCTACCGAAAAAGTGAATATGTGCTATTTGTTTTTGTATGTGTGTCATATATTTTGTGTTCTGGTATTTGAAACATAAAAAAAAAAAAAAAAAATCCGACCTACCTACCCTATTTTTTTTTCTATGTTACGCCAATCAAACAATTTTCTTTTTTAGGCCTAATCAGGAAAGCATATGGACAAAGAAAAAAGAAGAAAATGACTCCAAATCAGTCTCAAACCACTGCAATGGTGGATGATACATCTACAGAAGTTACTGTGGAACTTGGAAATTCCAGTGACTCTTCCACAAATTCAGGGTCAGATGTTGACTCTGTGTCCGACTCAGACTATGATGTTCCACAAGAACAGTATGTTTAAATTAGTTCAAGGTAATTCTGGGGTAAACAAAAATCGAAATGCACAGATTCCTCTAAAAATGGGCTCAAATCCTTTATGCCTTATGAACAATTTGAAACCAATTGATTACAAAGATTTACTCTATGATCTTGAACAGTCTTTGGGCACATGTGGTCCAGTTGATATGACGGCTGACTCATGATCTGAAGGTTGCGGGTTCGAGCCCCGCTGCAGCCAATGTGTTTCGCCCTTGAGTAAGGCGCTTTACCTCAATTACTCCTCTCTACCCAGGTGTATAAATGGTACCAGCATTATTCAATGTTGGGAAGGTAACAGACTCGTTGTGGAGGTGTGGCGATCCCACTACAGCAACATTATATGGTGGAGTCTGGCCCAATCGCTTCGAAAGAGAGATGGGCACTCCGTTCCTGTGTACACAGGTCCATCCCCTTTACCTTTACCTTTGGGCTGCCTGCCATGCAAACACACAAAAAAGTTTTAGATATAGCAAACTATACATTTATTACCATACTGACTCGAGTATAGACCAGTTAACATGTTTACGTTCTGAGTCGGTCACGTGACCCGGAAGCTGCTCGCAGGCAAAACATTAGCGGTCACTGTATACCGCTGTATAGTAGATCGGTTGAGTTTAATTTATTATCGTCATAACACGCTTTGAATTTCACCATAAATATTGTTCTAATTAATTATATTTACTTCCCTGCATAATCAGCAATGCCAGACAGTTGCTGTTCCGTCGGACTCCAAAAGGCGCAAATAGCGGTGAAAAGTGTGAAAATCGACTGCATTTTTACCCTTTCATTATAGCTCTAAAAGCTGTGACCCAAATTTTACAAATGTATACATTTTTATGAAGAGCATATTGGGATTGTAAATCTGCAAAGTTTGAATGGATATTCAGGGTGTACTAACAAATATACAGGGTGATATGACAAAAAAGTACATAAAAATAACATTTCTTTTTAACACTGCATTATTTCCAGACATGAAAATGAAAAAAATCTAATGTACTAATAAATCCCTTTCAGGCAATTGTTATTTGCAGCACATTAGAATATGTATGTGTGCTATACAGGGTGCAAAAAAGTAATTGAATTTAATGCATTTTTTCCCTTAAAGAAAAATTTTGAGCTAAAATAGCATTCATTATTACATGTTTGTGTAAAGGTATCATCTTGAATTTCATTTTGTATCAATACATGTAATTAGTGCAACAGAAATATAGAGGGTGGTCAAAATGCGCTGATATCAACCTCCCTTGGACACTACATGATAACATGATATGTGACCTTGAAATGAACTAGCTGAATAATTATTAAAACAAATGTGTTTAATTTCTAATCTAATCATAACGAAGTGTTAGCAGACGTGAGCTTCTAGGTGATGAAGGTTAAAACAAGAAAAAAAGTAGAAACATAAAAAGGCAGATCTCAATGCTGGATGCAGGTAATGTGAAGGATATGAGCAACGAAACACTGTCACTGGATGAGCGAGTGATAAGACTTAAGTTCTACAATGGAGCTCATCAGTTGGAAGCTTACAGTACTTTTTTGATAATATTATTTGGAACTGGATTCTTCTCTTCAACTTCCACTCAGGACAAGATGATTGGTGAATAGGCCCCTCTACTTACATTTGTTGGTATTATTTTTTCGTGTCAGTTCTCAATTACCTCAAGCCTAGGCATAGCTAGGTCTGGTCTTGGCCTTGTGTAGGCCTATCACCTATCATGCCTAGCTAGGAGTAGGAGGCTAGGTACGCTAAATAATAGAAAATAAAATGTCACGGGATGTAGTTTTGACCAATCAGTGAACAAAGACTATGTATTCGGTATAGGCCTATAAAACGAATATTAACTGGTCTTATATCGGGTGATGAATGGAGATTATCGCTCCCTTGTTGGCCTCGGACTATCTATAGGCCTAGCATACCTGGCCTACTAGACTGTAGGCCTAGCATACTATGTAGGCCTAGCATACTATGTAGGCATAGCATACTATGTAGGCCTAGCATACCTGGCCTACTACGCCTCGGGGTGATAGTAGGCCAGGTATGCTAGGGCAACTCGGGAGCGATAATCGCCATCATCACCCTCATGACCAGTCAATATTTGTTAAATATTTGACTGCCGATTTGGACAGTACATAATATGTGGAAGTAAACAAGTTCCAATCAGGAAACCTGTACATGTCATGTACGTACCCAGCTGTAGGCCTACACGTGCAGTTTGTGGTAAGAATCTGTCCAGACTTGTGGAGACCGCCCCATCCATCCTTCACTGCACTCTTGTCAGTTTGGCTGGGTTCGTGCCCCGTGTGGAACCAGGGGGCAAGGATAAAACAAATCTTGGGAGTTTAGGACTTGGTAAAAGACGCACTGTCTTCAGCATAACTCGATACAAAGGGTAGAAATGGATAGCATCAATTGAAGTCTGGTTAGGCTTTTAGAGACGCCTACGTGAAATGGCTGGTGGAGAGCTAGATACATATCACCGAGGCATCGATGGCAATCTTTTTTTGTTATCCCTCCTACACCGTAGATCTCCAATTAGGGAATTCGGTTAATTGTTCGCTTAGATTTTTGTTTTGTCAGTCCACTCCAAGTACTCTCTGCGATTGTTTCAGAGATAAATCTTTACATATTCACTGATAAATAGCCTATATTGAAATAAAAAGTTTGCGAAAACTTCCACCACAGATATGCTGAGATTACACGCTGTCAGCACTGTTTTTACCATTGCTTACATGCTGGGACACTTGACCTCGAATGTTTTGCCTGCGAGGCGGCGTGCATGATTTACAATTGATGTCTGACGTCAGATGTTAACTGGTCGATCGTCCCCATGCTCAAGTAAAATCCAACCCCTTGGTTTAGGGAAATTTCCAAAATTCTAAAGATGTTATTTCTCATGCTAACATAAATTTTGCAGTTCTCTCTTTCACACTCGCTTAAGTCTAAGAATATAAGCTGTGGGGCTGCCCAGCCTATCTTCCAACTTGACGTCACATACCTTTTACCTTGGCACAGTGCGATCTTTGACCTCATCGACATTGAGGATCGGGCATGTGTGCAGCCTGTGACCAAGTGGTTCCATATTGAAACCTCACTTTTCAATTGAGTCATTTAAAAAAGAACAGGTGGAGGGACAACCACACATACACACAACAAGGGATGGCGAAGGTGGTCCGGCCAGCTATAGCTGGAGGCCCACAAAAATGGCCTACACTGACTGCATAATATGCAGCAACATATTTTCTCAAACAACAAACCTTTTAGCCTGAACTCATAATGAGCCGTTGTTGCGGTGTAAATGTATGTGTGGTGTATGTGTGTGTCACAAATTGTTAAGTTTTTTTTTAATTGACCTCAATTGAAAAGTTTAACTTCAATTGGAACCGAAACTTCTGTCAGAGGTGCACAATGGGATCCCCGCATATTTTATGAGCCAAAGGTCATGTTGCAAGGGTCAAAGGTCAGTGAGTCAAGTTTGAAAAATGGGGCTAAACAGTAAAAATTGCTCTAAATTGAAAACCTAAAACTTGAAGTTCCATTGGAACCAAACTTTTGTCATAGGTGCACCATGGCGATCCCTCGGTTGATGAGAATCAAAGGTCACGGCCAGTTCAAAGGTCTGGCGGCCCACAGCTTATATGCTTTGAATATAGCGAGCACGAAAGCGCAGACCGCGAAATTCTAGTTAATTTTATATTCCATCTCAGAATTTTCTTCTATGAAGTCCGGAACCAATAACGTTTTGTGGAAAAACAGTTTAAGAGTAGAAATCAGCAAAGGGTTTTAAAATTCAGCAGAAGACATTGTTCTGGTTTCAAAATTCCTCAATGCTTACCAGATGCGACCACAAGCCTCTTTTCCATATTTCAGTCTAAATATTAACAACCACTGAATATTATCAGTTTCATAAATTCATGACAAAAATAGGTTT
>JAMKCH010047889.1:0-13431 GCA_023653785.1 Ophioderma brevispina
CATTACATACACACACACACATACATACAATCATACCTTTCCTTGATCAGTTTGAGCAGGTGCAGACGTGGGTGCTCCTGAGGCACTTCATATGCGATCCATTCAACAATAGAATCATCCTAAGGTATTGCAACATGATAAAGAAGGTATGTGTCTTCCACAGGGAGGATAGATTTCAAGTGCAATTTCGGTAACCTGCCCATCTGACAAAACACTTTTTTTCTGACACACTTATGAATTTGGAAACCCTTCACGGAATAAAGTCAACCTGTTTTATTCCGGTGTGTAAGGTCTTTCCGAATTCATGTGTGTCAGAAAAAAGTTGTCCATATGGGTCAGGTTTTACAAACTCCCATTTCAAAGGGAACATGCTGAATAACACATTACAGTTTGAGTTGGAATGGAAAATCTTCACAGATAGGTGGGTGTTTCAAATTAAGTTATCAAATGGCTATTCCATTTGGAATCTATACACTCATGCTGACACACTTTTTTTGACCCACTTGTGAATCGTAAACCCTTCACAGAATAAGCCCGGATGGGTCAGGTTTTACAGAAATCCCCCTGTGAAGACTTTTAGCTGGATTCTCAAAGGGAGTCTACTTTAGACCTGGGGTTTAAAGCAAGGTAAGTCCTACATGAGTGATCCCTTTTTATCTTTAAAATACTGAAAGTTCAAGGTGCTTGTTCCGATTTATGTGTATTGTGTCTCTACTGATATTAGCGCCTGGCACTTGCACATACACCCCATCAAGTCCGTGGGAAACTAACTTGTGGTTTTGATTGGTAGATGCCATATCACTGGCGTCCCCCGGGGGGCTTTTGGGGCTAAAGCCCCCCTCAAAGTTCTCAGGAAAAAAGAGGAAGAGAACGAGAAGGAGAAGAAAAGAGTAATATGAAGGAGAAAAGAAGAAAAGAGAGGAACCTGGTAACATTTATTTTGGATTTTTTTCATGCAAATGCGTCGTGCAAAAAGTATAATACATAAAACCACATATTTTAATCTCAAATCGTGGCCTATAGGCCAAAGTACTAGAGACTTTACAACCTAATAATTACTAGACAGACATTTGACGTGGCAACGGTCTTATTCTGCTCTACATCGGCGAATAGAGCAACATGCTCATTTATCCCTTTGCTAGTTAAAATATACCCTTTAACCTAATTTTGTGCGCGCCTTGTGCTGAACACCAGTGGGTTATAACTATGACGCACGAGGAATTTAGTCCCAATTTTGTTGTTTGTATAATCAGGTGTGCGGACAAGTTCTGATCGTATGGTGGACGAAATTTTGGAAGTGGGTAGGGAAGCCCAAGAAAGAAACTAAAAAGAATCAGGAACCGTAGTAGAAACATCTCCCAAAATCGGGGTGTAATATGTCCGTTTGGAGCCGTTTTTACACTCAAAGTCCACAAATTTTAGTTGCGCGCGTGTCGTCGGCTCGTGTGTGCATTTTCTATGGGGATGCGGAGGCATACCATTGAGGCAAAGTATTTACAGTGTGAACTCTATTGCTCAAAGTAAAGGGCCGCCTTGATCATCTGGTATACGTCTTTCAAGTTATACTATTTCCTTAATTAGCATTAAAGAATTTACGACCATGTTTACAACTGTTAGCATTTTACCTTACTACAGGTACATGGTCACACTCACTCTACCTCTGGAAGAGGACTATTAAAAAACTATGTTTAACATATCTATTTGGGTGAGACGAGTGGTGGCGCATAGCCCTTCTTCTTAATAACCATAATGTTAATTAACAAATGTGTATTAATTTAATCATGTATCATTAAGATAACTCACGCTTTAGTCATTTACTACAATCAATTTCCCCCCCATTCTATGTGAACATTAAAGAGCTGCAAAATTGTTCGATCTGGTTTGAAGAGGACCTACCAGATACGAGTGACACCGTGAAATCTTCATCCCAGATTAAACTTTCATTATAGTCACTTGACCCTGGGACTAGACCATACTTGGGTTTCAATTTAGACTTTCAACTAGCAGTGGTTATTATATATTTCAAGTCATTTTCATTTACTTAGGACTCTTATTGTGGAGTTATTACTGAACAATACTTTAGTCCGAAAAAGTAATGTAGGGCTACCTTTCCTCCCAAACATTTTTTTATACATGTAAGAACATAATTTGTTTTTGGAAACATATCAATAGACCAAATAGTGAATACCTCCCTATAGATATGTATCACACAAACTATGATCAGCCCTTAGACTATTTAAATTATGTATCTTATTTAATGCGGCAAGGGAAATATTTAAAATAGACAGTGACTATATAGCCTATCAATAGAACATAATTTCTACTACCTATTGATTTTTAACTTGGATCTTGGAGAAGTTGTAATGACCCTGTGTGAATGTTTTTTTGTACCCAAACTTTGTATGTCCTGGCATAAGAGTAAAGACCCCGGTGGTGTCACTCATATTGACAGGTGTATGCATGATCTTCCCTTTTTCGCGTAAAATGGTGTATTTTGAAGTATGGTTCGCGAACATAAATGTACGCGATTTTGTAAAAAGGTCCTTTTTTGTCAACGATGTACTCCAATATTTTTTGAAAAGGTATATTTTTGGTGAAATACGTAAATGTGAAATCCTAGAAACTTACCAATTTCTCGCTTAATTTAATCAGTAAGTAGCATTTTTTGTTCGTGTTTTGCCCCAAATTTCGACCCTCGTCCCCTGGGGACAAGTCCGCTGAAAGTGTCAGGTCGAATCCCTGTTTGTTTACATTTCATGTCATCGAGTAAGCAGGGGCTTCCACGTCGTTTGTTACTGCCAATCTATGCCCAGGTGAAGGACCGCTGATTCCATGGGTGTTTATATCAAGCGATATCATAATTCAGCCGTCTGTGGAACCATGACAATCAGGGTACTCTTGAATTCATCATGGTGTCTGACCATAAAGTCAATGGCCACGTTTGTCTTGAAATGCCGCGACTGCGATGAATTTGTGCTGGAATCGGTCAATTAAGTGTGCGTATTGCGACTGTCCTCCAGGAGTATAAAGGTTTTATATTGTACAGTGCCTTGACTTTTCTTCTGATGTAATTTTGCTGTATAAGAAACTTCATGAGAATAAGGATCTAACTGTTTGAGCTTGTTTGCCTGGTTGTGCTCAATGCCAAGCAAGCATTTATTGACTGTAAAGGGAACAAAACCCTAAATATTCGATCAGCATAAGGTGTATAAGATACATATATGACCGTTCGAATAGAGTAATTTTCAGTCTCTCAAACCTATTTCCTCTAAAAATAAAAGTATTAATTCAGGTGTTCATGGGTGTCTCCATTTTGCTTTTGATGACGTGCCCGTGCCCACCAAAGAGTGCCTGTGAAACGTCTACAGGTTGCCTACATTGGAATACATGTAATCCTAAAGCATTTCTTTGTGACTGGGAATCTATGCCCAGGTGAAGGACCGCTGATTCCATGGGTGTTTATATCAAGCGATATCATAATTCAGCCGTCTGTGGAACCATGACAATCAGGGTACTCTTGAATTCATCATGGTGTCTGACCATAAAGTCAATGGCCACGTTTGTCTTGAAATGCCGCGACTGCGATGAATTTGTGCTGGAATCGGTCAATTAAGTGTGCGTATTGCGACTGTCCTCCAGGAGTATAAAGGTTTTATATTGTACAGTGCCTTGACTTTTCTTCTGATGTAATTTTGCTGTATAAGAAACTTCATGAGAATAAGGATCTAACTGTTTGAGCTTGTTTGCCTGGTTGTGCTCAATGCCAAGCAAGCATTTATTGACTGTAAAGGGAACAAAACCCTAAATATTCGATCAGCATAAGGTGTATAAGATACATATATGACCGTTCGAATAGAGTAATTTTCAGTCTCTCAAACCTATTTCCTCTAAAAATAAAAGTATTAATTCAGGTGTTCATGGGTGTCTCCATTTTGCTTTTGATGACGTGCCCGTGCCCACCAAAGAGTGCCTGTGAAACGTCTACAGGTTGCCTACATTGGAATACATGTAATCCTAAAGCATTTCTTTGTGACTGGGAATTGGGCTATCAAAACATCAGTTTCCATGTGTATTTAGAGGCATCAGATTTATATAAATAACCCATGGTTTGCTCAAGCTAAATTGGCTAATAATTGATGGATTCTTGAACCCATGCCCGTAGTAAGTTCTAACTGTGATTATAAGACTGGGTTGAAAACGTATAAATTCTGCCATTCATTGGACCATACACTTTACGGAAAGTAGATATTTTCTATTTGACTGACTTTATAATCCGATAAATATTCGGACACCAAATTGCAATGTGCATGTCTATTAACATTGAATTCCCTGCCACTGAAATGCACGTGGATGTTTTGAATAGCCCGGCCATCATCACTATAATAAATGATGTTTTGATGTTATTATGTGCTTCATATGAAGAACCCTGCAGGAGTGCTTTGCTGGCCTCTTGGGTGGGCACAGGCTACGTCTCCAAAGTCAAAATGGATACACCCATGAACAATAAATTAAAAAAATCCTTTTATTTTTAGAGGGGATATGTTTTGAGAGACTGAAATTAACTTCTTATTGACGGTCATATATATGTATATAAACAGTGCTGGTCGAATATTTAGGGTTTTGTTCCACTTTACTCCTGATTGTTCACACAGGCTATTTTTTATCGAATTGATATCAAAGATATGAACTCCATCACATCTGTTGATTAAAGTGACAGGAGGAGATTTTTTTAGGCGACGATTTCTCTCAAATTTCACTGATCGGTTGGAGACCACCTACCGAGAACGTTTGGACGCTTTATTGGACACACATTTGCTAAAGAAAACCGCAAACCTTGTTTGAACGTTGCCTGCTATCTTGATCGTTCCCCATAGAAAACCATGCTTTGACTTTCTGTCGTGCACGACGAAACTACTACATCAGCATCGCCAACTGTGATTGGCTGATTGCAGTGGACATGCAAGCTCCTGCTAGTTGTATCTGGGTGACGGGTCTAATGTATATAGACCTGGGTGTATTGCGTTAAAGTCTAAAACTGTTACTAGCCTGCCATTTGGTGATAGCTACAGCTTCTCTGCAGTCAAGGTATGTTGTTGATTGTGATGACATAAATCCATCCCTTAACCATAGTGGCGTGGTGCAGCACTGGAATTAAGAAACCTACCGCATCTCTAGTCTACTCTTCGCAGCCTCAACTTCCACAAATTTTGTGCATTACCTGACTTTTTAATCTGTAATAATTATAGCTTAATCAACATGTGCTACAAAATAAATAAAGCCTTGTTGTCACTTCTCAAACCTTTTGAGGACAATCATTCGCTATAATATGAGCTGTCATAACCCCCTTGTCTTGCTAAGAGCTCTTTGCATTTGTTCACTCATTTATCAGAATCATGGCGTCCCCCGTGCTCCGAGCATTGAGTCTCAAAAAACATGAAACTGTCAATTCTTTTGAGAATTGGAAACAAAACTTAATATACCCATTTTCATGACGCAAACTTCTCTCCTTACCTTGTTGACGGTCCACGTGGGAAATAGAAAACTAAGCCCTCCCCTCTTAAGCTGACGGATGAGGCGCCAAACGTCCAGAAGCCCAGTGCGCAAAACCGCACAACAAAAGTGTGCTACTCTGGACCTAATGCTAGGGCAAATTGCTAACTACTGCGTTTATCGCCCGTACACCCTGGTCAAAAATTCCAATCCCTCTGCGATATTTGCCAGCTTATGCGCCTCCATTATGGATTTTTCAGAGTACAGTGGTCATTTCATTGATTTCACAGTCAGATCCCTCTTGAAACCATGATGAACGCCCACTCCTAATTTATACCAGAGGCTCCTTGCGTTTGTAGAGGACAACTTACATGCCAAAGATGGGTGGTATTTCTCACCATGGGAGTGCTGTCGATGATGATGAAGAGCTTACCCCAACCCTGGATAACTTCATAGTTCTAACATGCTCCGATTGATTCCACACGGAACTCCCCAAACTGTAAAACAACGAGTATGGACCGCGCTCTTCGCCGCGGACCTAGCTTCTAATCAACCAGAAATCTCCCAGGCACTAGACAGCTTGCTCGACGAATTAACGTCCACAAGAGCCTGCTCCATGCGAACCACATTTCCACGGTCACAGTCATACAGAAGCCCTTCCAGTGGTCGACCTAGAAATAGTAGTGCTTCGCAACACCACGCTCTTCTAAGTCGTGCCCCATATTCAGCAGTTGGTAACAGAATGCAAACATTGCTTGGCGCATGTCCTACCTCCAGAGAAAGACAGAAAGTTCATCCTTCGTGCTCGGCAGGTTGCTAACATCTTTGACGACGATACTGATGAAAAAAGCGAAACTCATCAGGACACAAGTACATGTGCCTTTGTTAACCAGGGTGACGTAGCTGATCCCCAGCCTAGTTCTGCTAACCGTGTTCAGGTCCGCCGTCACCATTTCTCAACCGTCTTTCACGGTCCCACACAGTAAGGGATAACCATTGATAGTGGGGCAGAAGGCAACCTCATTCGAGAAAGTAAGGCGAGATCCTCAACCGCTCATATTCCGTCCATCATCGCAATCTGCTCACCATGCTGATGGATCCTCCCCCCTAGCTGTCGTAGGAGATACCACAGTGACATTTACCGTGATGGGACTTGATTTCACATTCGAAGGTTTGGTGATCAAGAATCTGGATGTTGATGTATTAGCCGGCATCCCATTTATGGAAGTAAACGACGTCACATAAGACCTGCTAAGCGACAGATAATACTCGGTTGATGGGCACACTTATGTGTATGGATCCGCATCCGACTTCCTCCAAACGTCCCACAATAACGTCGTGCTCACGTATTACGTGCTCCAGCAAAGACCACAACCCTCTGGCCAGGAGACTTCATTGAGGTCGAACTCCCACAAGAAATGTCCATGTATGACGATACATTTGCATTGGAACCACGTATGACACCCATATCACCACATCCTTGTGACTACTCAATGTGGCCTAGTCCCACCATTCTGCAAAGTGTTGGCGGGAAATACGCATCCCTAATCTCACCAACGACCCTCTAACTTTGAAACACGCCAAAATTCATTTTGTCCAAATACGCTCCGTTTTCATTCCGGAAACAGGGTATCTCTTTTACCTGTACTACAAGCAAACAGCACAACTGCAAACATCTACTATCAACCAGCAGTACCACAGTACCACATGTTTCTCATCCGTGTCTGTCGATCCGATAAGATCCTAAACCCCAGATCAGATAAGATTTCACAACTTCAGGAAGAGTCGATGAGTCTTCACCCATCGTTTCCAGGCTACAATGGATCAGCTGGCAACTTCAAGGCCGTGTTAATATGGGGGGGTCCATGAAACCTCCACAACCAAAAGCCGCACCCCATACGCCCATGACAATCTTCAATGCGGTCAAAGTAAGTTCGATGAGCTGGAAAAAGGAGTGTTTGCACGTCCAGAAGATGTTGGAATCAACGTGGAGTACCTCAATCCTTCATTTTTGATTAAGAACCCATGGTGACTTCAGACGTGTTACCAGCCGCCTTTGGCGAAGTTGGGCGCTACAGCAAACCCCAGCCATCACTCACGCCAGATGTAGATTCAACGCTATGAAAATAGCAATGGAAGTCTTCGAATAGCTACAGATCTCACCAGTGCATTTTACAATTCCTCATCTCGCAGCTCGATAAGTATTGGGTGTCCACACCGTTTCGTGGCAGCAGGGTCTACCTCGATCAGCAATGGGAATGCTGGGTCCGAGACTGCCCTTGAAGAGTTAATGTGCCGCTACTGGGTATCTTCTTGAGAAGGCGTGGTCGCCAAGCTTGCCGACACCTTATTGTGGAGAGAACCTGTTAAAGAACTACTCAATATGAGCGATCAGTACTCCAAGCTCTCGCTGCATGCAATCTTCGCATTTCAGCAAGCAAGACTGTTGTGTGTCCCCAAGAGCACAACGATCCTGGGATGGACCTGGTCCAGCGGTACCCTCAGAGCCAGCTGTCACAAGTTGCAACCCTCAGTACATGTGCCCACCCTCACAATGTCCGTGGCCTTCGTTCATTTATTGGTGCATACAAAGTCCTGGCACGAGTATACCGAACTGTGTTCAGTATCTCAGCCCCCTTGATATAGCGCAACAGCTGGATTACAATCCAAGGATAAATACATTGGACGGAGGACCTTCACTCTGCCTTCAGCACGCCCAGAAAGCTCTTGAATCATGCACACCATCACTCTAACTCGCCCTGACACCAATATGTTTAACTGATGGAGTCTGTCCAAGAATACAGCATATGTGCAACCCTTTATGTGACCCGCAACAATAAACCTCTTCTCGCCGGTTTCTTTAGGCTAAACTCTGAGGTCGTCAACCCACATGGTTACCATGTGAAATTGAAGCTCTCTCCATCTGCTGCATCTACCAAACACTTTGGGCCATATATCATCCGTCGCTCCACAAAAGCATGCATCTTACCTGATATTCAAACCATGTGTTCAAGCCTATGAAAAGCTCTGTCGTGGTGATTTTTCTGCAAGTCCACGAGTTGCCACCTATCTACAGTTAGTCGGTTCCAGGCCGCTGTACGCCATCATGCCGGTTCCGGTCAACGTACCCTCTACTTTGCAGTCGTAACGCTCCCGGAACTGCTCTCGAGCACCACATGTCCAAATCTGCACCTTTATTCAACGGGATGAAGAGGCAACAGTGCTGCTCATAACCACCCCAAGACGTCCTGTCATGCCATGCCCGCCTCCGTTTACAGTAAGGCGCTTGGTTGGATATCCAGCAGGATTGCCCGGACTTACGTTGGTGCCATGCCCACTGACTCAGGGTACACTCCATCCAGAGGCTACCATGTCAAGGATGTTAAACGATACCTCAAGTGGCTCGGTTTGCTAGGGATTGGTTATTATTTTACCCGCTTGACAACCGCTAACATCGTCATGTTACTGCATCATTTGTTCCCACTCCATATAATCAGTGGCTATTAACCGCCCTCATCTCCCATCGTCACATCCAACACTTCACAACTCCGCTTGGTTACCCGGCGCCACTTTTACGCCCTTGATCTATATAATGCAATTGATCAAGGACATCTCCTCCATTCCCAAATTTTTGTGCATCCCTCAGCAATGTACCCCAACCACTTCTTTAACAGTTCACATTGACCCTCCTGAAACCGTTGGTGTTTTCCTTTTGCCGCTGATTACGACACGCAGTAGACATACATTCTTGTTCTCCGCGAGACGTCCACATCCTTCACCACCTCATGTATCATAGAGAATGAACAACATGAAACGCTCCGTGACGCTTTGATTCGCCTTTGTATTGAACTGCGCCCTCTGGATGGTCCTCCAGATTTTATCAGGACCGTGCAGCCCCGGGTTTTGTTCCGTCTCTCGATGATAGCCTTCTGAGCAGCATCGCTTAAGCATTAAGTTGGCCGTATCAAGATATCAACAAGAATCCATCTCCGAGAAAGCTGTTCCGTGAACTTGAAGTGAATTGGTTCGCCTAGTCCCTCAGGGGGTTCTATAAGCGCCCTCATCCTTTCCGTCGCAGTCGCCAACCTAAATGCACGTGTCAGAATCGTGGCCTCTCTGCCAGAGAGATGTTCTACCAACGGATCAGTTCAACCAATGTACAAATCCAGTCAGTGACCAACAACTCATTCAATCCCAGTTCCAGTCACGTAGGTATAACCACCACACAGTGAAATGGCGAAGTCTACCCTCCATCACCCACCGTGTCCCCACACAATTGAGTGGTGGATCTTGTGTTAGTCTTCATTACTGACCGTGATAAATCACATGCAGAAGTCTTATTTGTTACATCTGTTGATGCCCGTGGTGCATTGTTCAGAATTTCATAGGCTCCCAGTTGAGAAATGCTTCTTACCGCAATTAAGAGCTGAATGTTTCAAAGTGCCTTCATACCCGGAACCTTCCCTTCTTCCCTACCCGGGTCGACATGCTTCACATATGGAAGACGAGGATGAACCAACCATAAATGAGCACCAACCACCAGGACCTCCTCATATTTCCACTGGAATTGACCACACCAGCCTCAACCGCCCACTTCAGACAGAACCCTTCACTTCCTCCGGTACATAGCACACCTCCGCATCAGAGGATTACACACCCCCAGCAGCAGTAACAGACGCTGAGCATCCAGCTTGCGCAGCTACCACTGACAATGGTTCAGCAAGCGATACTACCCTACATCCTAAGCCCAGCGGTCCAAACGTTCAGCACGTCCGCTCGCAACCCCCCATCCGATCTTGAAGACTTTGTGATGGATTACTGAACTTATTACTGATTTGTATATAAAGTCCTTCCGTACATACGCGTTCATCGGTTACTTATGTTTGCTACTTTAGCGTCATATTGGACATTGTCATTAGAGTTAGATGTTCTACAGAGTTTAGTGTTTTGACTTATTTGCAATTTTCGTGTTTACGTGAACTTTGAGCTCGTCATTTCGCGATTGGTGTTTGAACCTTTTTGAACTTTTGTAACTTTACGCATGAGTGCAGTCTAAATTTTCATGAGCTCTGGACTCTTTCATGTCAAGACAAGGGGGGACAAGCAGGCGGACACAGAAGACATAAGAGAAAAGAAAGCAGCTACGCCAATTGTGATTGGCTGATTGCAGTGGACAAGCTCCTGCTAGTTGTATCTGGGTGACGGCTGTAGATAGTCACTGTTACTAGCCTGCCATGTTGTGATAGCTACAGCTTCTCTGCGTCAAGGTATGTGGTTGATTGTTGATGACATAAATCCATCCCTTAACCATAGTGGCGCATCTTATTACATAAAGACGGTGTTTTCGGCTTATTCATTTCAGGTGTGATCTAATTACATTGGTAAGCATTCCAAATATGAAAAAGCCGGGGTTAGAGACAAATTGGGGGCGCATCTTCCTGGAAATCTCCCTCCTGTCTCTTTCAAGTTATGGAAATTTAAAAGTTAGCCTACAAATTACCTAGATGTCTTTAACCTCTTATTAATTTCCCTATACTATTTTTGAGTATGTTATTGTTATGTGTAAAATGTATCTCTATTCATCTATTGGCCTAGACTATCATTTGGAGCAAATTGGAGAAATTTGTCATACTTTGTGAAAATGTGCCAGTGCCGCTTTAGTAGTCGGGCAACCCAAGGTTGGTTTTGTCACTGCATGGGGTCCACTGCTGAAGTAGAGAGACTTCAACTTTCATAGATTACGGACTTGCGCGTTGATCTTGAAAAAAATGTCTAGTTAGTCTAATAATGGTAGCTGGGCCTTGAGTTTTTCTTTGGGGGTCTGGTGGGGCAAGAGATTTTTTTTTGGGGGGGGGGGGATTCCTCCAATTACTGAGCTTCAAAATTAAGCACATGCATGACAGCTAGTGTGTGCCTACTTGTGCATCTGTGTCTGGTTAGTGTTAAATGAAGAAAATTACCTCAAGTGGTTTCCAGTAGTCATCACATTTTATCACCTCCTGTTTGCTCTTATAATACATTAAGTATGTTTCTCCATCAAAATAAGATGTAGGTTCTTCAAAAAGTGCTGAGAGCACATCAAAGGAACCATTTGTACCCTGTTGAAGTAAAGAAAACAGTCTCAATCACTGAATCATAACTTGAATACCAGAAAAATTGGGGTTAGTCAAACCTAAACAAAATGTCACACAATATGTTAAACTTAGCATCTCAACTTCCTTCATGGCATTATTGAGCTTTATAACTGGTTGTTCTTTATGCTTAAGTCAAAGCTGTTATTAGTGTAGAAGGACTGAGGTCAGTACTCTTCAAATAAGCTACTTAGCATAACCAGGGAAGAACAACAATGGGAATTGACTGTGACTGTCTGCCGATTCCCATAATCAAATTTTCACATTCCATTCATCACACTCCGTTTGGCGCTTCCGCGGTTGGAATATTACCAGAGCTTCGAACAGAGTTATGGGAAATGAACAAAAAACAAGATGTTTTTATAATAATAGACACGCCTCTGACTTACCTTATCCGATGTTGGATGTACAAATTGAATATTATTGTCTTGGTACAGATGCAGAACCCCAAAAATACACACATATATCATTACCCAGTCCCTAACCGTGAAGGTCAGCCGGGCAAATTAGCCGGACGTCCACCAATACCCACAAGTCCACTTCCTTTTGTTACCTCCACAAAAATGCAGCATCTTGCAGGGGGGCGGGACGGGCCGGGAATCCACATCGGTTAAAGGTAAGCAGGCTAGTTTATGAGTCATAAAAACACCATGTTTGTTCGACTCATACGAATACTGATTCCTTTAAACATACGATTGGATGTACAAATGCATACAACATCACAGTCTAGACACAGGTAGACGGAGGGAGGTGTTAAAAGATGCAGCAGGAATGTCTATGATAAGCAAAGACCGGTAATGATAAAAAGGGAATACTACCGGGCGCTAATCCTCAAGTCCCCCCGAAGGACTAGAGCTTGCGCCAGGTTGTATTCCCTACCTCTGTACAACAAAAGTACTCACCTCAACACTGTGCAACCTGGCTAGGGGTACGGCAGCGCAGCACTGCCCTAGCGATGCTCCACGATGGGATCACGTACAAGGTACACTGACGTAAAGGTTGTTGCAAGCGCAACGAGACTGTCTCGACAATTTCCCGCAAGGAAACTCCACGTTGGAACGCCAAAGAACTCGACACGTGACAAGTACTATGAGCGGAGACCGAGGCGTTTCCAGTGACCGCAGAGGAATCCGGAATAATAGAAACAACACCAACATGCTAAGGTAGCATTCGCTGCTGCCCCGTGAGAGGCTGTTTTTTGTAGTGGCAAACGAGAAGCTGTGGTGAGTGGGGCCCCTAAGGACGCGCGTCTTCCTGAAATACCATTTGAGCGCCATTACTGGGCCACCAAACACCATCGGGACCCAAATGATGAGGGCATAGAAGTTTGGGGAGGTATGAGGGAAGAGGCCGAGAGGAGAAGGAACTACATTCATTTTTGGCAAGGAAGTCCAGACGGAAATGAAGGAGTACTCCTGAATTGGAGAAAGAAAGAAGAAAAAGAGAAATAACCTAGGCAAGAGCGTTTGTTATGAGTTTGAAAAACGGCGCCAGAAGCCACGAACAAGAGGAAAACAGCTTTACGAGTGAGGTCTATCAGAGAAGCGTCTTCGATTTAGTCAGGTTACTTATGAATTTTTGTGGGCCTTTTGGAAGATGAGGAGGGAAAAAACTATACATTTTCTGACAAGCTTATGGATTACCAAATATAAGAAAAATCAAGTTGGCATTTTTTAAATCCCTATGGCGGCCCATTTTGATTTCAAAATGGCCGCGCAATTTTTTTGCTATATCTCGGATTCCGCGAATCGTAGAAGCAGGATTCTGGTTTTTTCTATATCCATGTATTTCAGGGTCAAGGCATCCAATA